>VDFB02379641.1:0-11694 GCA_007258455.2 Sequoia sempervirens | reverse complement strand
ATAGGAATTATAATAATCTCCAAACACAAGAATAATAGATGTTTTTCAATGATTGTTTAACTCTCTAACAGCTGATAATAAATCAGAAATCAGAACTTCTAAAATCTGATACAAAAACTGTAAACTGGAAATATCAATCTGCAACTATGAGAATCAATGAAATGTTCATAACTCACTTAATTCTCCTCCGAATGACGTGAAATAAGTTGCAAATACTCCCTAGAGGTCTGGCGCCCAAGATGCAATCCAGAAACAGCCACCAAAGACTCCAGAATATTTGGCACGAATTCCAATGCTCTTCTAAATGGTACGGCCTTCTTCAAAAATCGATTTTGCAAGTAAAAATTAAATACTTGGAATTAAATTCCAATTCTTGGTGGAAGATGGCGCCTTGAGTCAACAAATTGATTGCCAAAATACCCAGAACAAATAAAAATTCACTCCAGAAGATATATTCAAAAATCAGCTTCAGCTGTAGCAAAACCAGGAAACTCAAACTGAGAAAGTACTTCAAAATTCTTCAATCTTTGATGCTCAATCTGCTAGTCTGATGTGAGAAGCAGAAATGATCCAACTAGGTGTTGTATTTCAAACACGAAATTGGAAAAGGGCTAGGAGGTAGCATCCTCGAAGCAACAGCAAAATGTCCATAGTCATTTTGACAGCATAACAGTAAGGCAAATAATGGATACCAAATGCTGGAGCAATGCCTTCATTTTATAAAAACTGAGAAACTCATCATCTTCCAAGCAGTACACCAAGAGACACCTTTTTGAATTCTTCATTTTTCAAATTTCATAAAATGCAACTCTTCACAAAAGGTGGCGTCCACTTTTCTCCAAACATATAGTTCAAAATAAAATTTCAATATTTCTTATGACATGGGCGTACCCCTTCATGACCCCTTTTTAAAACAACTTTTCAAGTTACATCCTTAGGCCAAGGGGTGGTCAATTGAAAAAATAACACTTATGCCTTTAATCAATAAATTTCACCAATTAAGGCTTGAGAAGAAAATATTGAAACATCAAATAACATGCTCAACTGAAGAGATGACTGAAGACAACCAACTGCATACTGCCATAAAAAGTATTTACTATAAATAGTAAATAACATGAAATGCCACAAAACTCCAAGCCAAGAAACCCTAATTTCACCTCATTCCAGTCTACGGGTTCCGGAATAGACTGATGAATTGCAATGCTGATCACTGATGAGAAGGGGACATTACAGTCTGCCCTCCTCGAAATTGCTTGTCCTCAAGCAACTGAAAAGATGGATGCAACAAAATCTGTTCACCTTCCCACGTAGCATCTTCAAAAGGCAAATTCCTCCATTTAACCAAATATTCTTTGATTGTCCTTCTCCTCAAAGAACGTTCTCTAGTATCAAGGATTTCATCAGGAATCAACACTAACTGACCTTCCTCATCCAATGGAGGTAATTATGTGTTTCACCACGTTGTGTCCAATTGCCTTTAGGCTTAGACACATGAAAGACATTATGTAATTTCTTGCTTTCTCAGTCGGAAGTCCAACCTCATAAGCAAACTTCTACCCAAACTTTGGTATCTTTTGAAAGGACCATAAAACGCATTTCAACTCTTCCTAACTTTTCACTTTTCTTTTGGAGAAGACAAGTCTATAGTCAAGCTCAAATAGACCATGTCCCCAACTTCAAAAGACCTTTCAACACGCTGCTAATCAGCATATAACTTCTGCTGATTTTGAGCTTGTTGCAGATTTTCCTTGAGAGATTTCAAGATGTCTTGGCTTTGTTGTAACATATCCAGTGCTTGTGGAGCTCTACTATCACCAAACACTAAATCAACAAAATTAGTAGCCTCATAACCATAAAGAGCCATAAAAGGTGACATCTTAATTGACATGTGATAAGAAGAGTTATAACAATACTCTCCTAAATGAAGCCATTTAATCCAAGCTCGTTGCTGTTCTGAAACATAGTTCCTTAGGTAGCCCTCTAACCACTTGTTAACAATTTCTGACTGCCCATCTGTTTGTGGGTGATAACTAGTGCTTGGAGTAAGCACTGTCCCACTCAATCTGAAGATCTCCTGCCAAAAAACACTTAGGAACTTGCTATCCCTATCACTAACAATAGTTTTAGGCAACCCATGCAAACGGAACACCTCTCTGAAAAACAATTCAGCCACTTGAGCTGCTGTAAATGAAGTGGTAACAGCAAAGAAATGAGCAAATTTCGTTAGTCTATCAACCACAACAAAAATACAATCACGTCCTTGCACCTTGGGCAACCCCATGATAAAGTCCATGGCAATACTTTCCCACTTCTGATTTGGAATGGGCAAAGGCTGAAGTAGACCAGCTGGATAAGAGTGTTCATTTTTATTTCTTTGACAAATAGGACACTCTCTAATGTAGTTCAAGACTTCTTCTTTCAACCCTTTCCAAGTGAATCTTTCATGAATCTGCTTATAAGTCTTGAAAATCCCTTGATGACCAGCAAGGGGAACATCATGAAAAGATTATAGAATCTTCTTTTTAAGCTTAGATTCTTGTACTAAAAAGATTCTATCTTTATAATAAATTAACCCATCAACCAACTTATACCTTTCATCAACCGAATGACCTTCTAACAAGCTGGTTGCAAACTGATTTTTAACATAATCAACAGTAATTAACTTCTTCCAATCTGCTGATAACTCACAAAGTGACTGTAAATGAGGCCTTCTTGAAAGAGCATCAGCCACTATATTATTTTTTCCTTTGACATATTCAATGTCAAAGTCATATGCTTGGAGCTTACTTACCCACTTTTGCTGCCTTTCATTCAAATCCTTTTGGCGCATGAAATGTTTAAGACTATTGTGGTCAGTCTTAACAACAAATTTATTTCCCACCAAGTATTGACGGAATTTAGACAAAGCATGCATGATGGCAAGCATCTCTTTGTCATAGATAGAGTAAGTTTTTTTCTGCCCCTCTCAACTTTCGGCTCTCAAAGACAATAGGGTGTTTGTCTTGCATTAGGACAGCTCCAACACCTTCTCCTGAAGCATCACATTGTAATTCAAAAGGTTTTGAAAAATCCGGAAGTGCCAACACTGGACACGAACTCATGATTTGTTTAAACTTATCAAAAACCTCTTGTGCTTGCTTAGTCCAAAGGAAAGCTCCTTTCTTTGTAAGATCTGTGAGAGGTGCTGCTTGATGTGAATATCCTTTCACAAATCTTCTATAAAATCCACATAACCCTAAAAAACCTCTCAAATGAGAAATATTCTTTGGAGTTGGCCAATCAAAAATGGTCCTTTTCTTTTCTGGATCCACTTTCACACCCTTTGAACTGATAATGTGGCCAAGGTATAAAAGTTCTGTCAACCCAAACTCACACTTTGATTCTTTGGCGAACAAACATTCCACCTCTAAAATGCTAAGCACTTCTTCTAAATGCTTAAGGTGCTCTTCCCATGACTTACTAAATATGAGAATGTCGTCGAAGAAGATGAGCACAAACTTCCTCAACTGCTGTCTAAAAATCTTGTTCATACAAGATTGAAATGTGGCTGGAGCATTTGTCAAACCAAAAGGCATGACAAGAAATTCAAAATGCCCAAAATGGCATCTAAACGCTGTCTTCTCTATGTCCTCCTCCCTCATTCTGATTTGGTGATAGCCCGAATCGTAAGATTGCATCTTTTGAAAAGAATATTGCCCTGCTGGAGCTCTATCATTAAGCTCATCAATCCTAGTGATAGGGATATTATCTATTCTTCACTGCCCTCCCACCACTGCCCACACAGTTCATTCTTTTGCCTGAGGGCACCACCTGTGGGCAAATGGTCTCGTTTCATATTCCCACAATGTCCACCTCCCAAATTGATGGCTTCACTCATCTTTTCTCGCCTCTCTTTGGATAGCTGCAGGTGCGAATGATGTGTTTTGCCCCTTCTAACTCAATCATTACGTTTCCCAACCTCTTTCAGGAGGTCTCCCAGGAGGTAAGCTTCCAAAGACTTTTCTCTTCTTTGAAAGTAAGGCTTGAATATCAGGATGATATTGCCTTTTTTCTTCTACTGGATCAGCTGGTAAAACCATACATTCAGCAACCCATTCAACCTGATCGTGGCGGATCAGCTTTTCCATCCTTTTCAAAGACACAATTCTAGGGCCTCCATTTGACATCCCTCTTAAAACAACCTTCCTTCCATTAGACTGAAATTTCAGCTCCATGGTTTGCAAATTCAATGTGATCTCACCAAGAGATCGCAGCCATTGTATGCCCAACACAATATCAGTGTCTCCAATTCCCACCACATAAAAATCATCTTTAATCTCATGATTTCCCAATTGCAAAGAGAGGTTAGGAATCTTCCTTGTGCAAGACATAGTAAAACCATCAGCAACCATTACCTTGAAACCATCAAATTCTTCAGTCTTCAACCCTTTTCTAGCAACTAGTCCTTCATCAATAAAATTGTGAGTTGCTCCCGTATCAATTAGGGCAACTATCCTTTGTGAATTCACCACTCCATGAACCCGAAAGGACTCATTCTTTTGAAAACTTGATAGTTGTGCAAAAGCACTACCATCTCCCACCTCTTCGGACTTGTCTTCTGGAGCTTCTTCACCTTCACTACTTGCTGATTCGTATTGCTGATCAGACGAATTAGATTCTGATCCATAATCAAAATAGCCCTCCATTCGATTAGCTTTGCCTCTTCCATAGCAGCGATGACCCTTAACCCAAGGATCACGGCAAGTGTAACAAACTCCATCCTTTCTAAGCTATTCTTTGAGCTCTTCGGACAGCCTTGGTGGAAACTTCTTGGGCAGATTTGAAGAAGGCTTTTTATCTTTCTTATGGCTGAATGGTTTTGAGTGAAACTTAGGCCTTGGGGCTGCTAACTCCATGCTCCTAGCTTTCTTGATAGCTTCATCTAATGTTGGTGGATCAAATGCTTTGACCCAACCCTTCAAAGGCTCCATTAAACCTTCAGCAAAAAGAACCACAAGTCTTCTTTCAGTAATGTTAGGCACCATTACTGACAACCTCTGAAAATCAGCCACATAGCTTTCTAGAGATCCTTGCTGTTTCAATTGTGCCAATTCTCTAAATCTCAATTCTAGATCTTTGGTGTCAAATCTTTCAATCAACTTATTGGTAAACTCTCCATATGTGCGAACTAGGTTATGGCCAAGAGTGACCAAACCATGAGTCCACCATTCATGAGCTATCCCATCTAAATGCAAGGTAGCAAATTTGATAGCATCCTCTTCCGGCATAGGTCTAAGAGAAAGGTAGTTATCTAACTTTTGTACCCATGACCTGGCTGTACACTTATTACTACCATCAAAATGTTCCATAGTGATCTTTCCCAATGCCTGGTAGAAATCATTTCTAGGTGTTGTAGGAGGACGTTGATCATTCCTTCCACCATTTCTCCGACTCCTTTGATTCATGTATTGATCAAAGGTCCAAGTACCCCTCAAATCAAGAGGTAAAGAAACGTACTCCATGTAAGCTTGACGAGCATCATCAGCAAAGTTTGGAGTAGCCTCAACTGGTTGTTGCTCTTCCCTTGGTGTGAAAACGGGGAAAAGGGGTCTAGAGGATGACCCACTATGAATTGCAGTATGCTGACCCACAATTCTGTCTCTAGTATTCACCTCAGGACTGCCACTATTATTATTTCCATTAACCCCACTGCTTTCTCCACTTGAGTTATTTTGGGGCTGAATGATATTCTGAGCTGCTTGCTGGTCCAATTTGGACAATAATCGGGACATCATGTCTATCATCCCATCAAACTTCTTCTCCACTCTATCCTTCTCTTCATTATCTCTCCTTACAGAATCTGACATTATTACAACTGTGTGATCAACCACTTCCACTGAATTCTCTGAACCTTCCACTGTTTTACCAAGATCTCTTAGGACTTCTGAGAAGGTATCTGCCTCTGAAACGGCCGGAAACTGATGCTGATTTCTAGCCTGACTTCGTGGCGTCGAAGTGTTCTTTCTACTCATCAAGACCATCAAATGCTTTACGGCGTGGTCTTGCCTGATACCAGTTCCAAAATATGCTAAATCCAATTTTTTCAAAGAATTACACAAATATGCAACCAAAGATAGATAACTAGATTACGCGAGCATCAAACTCAAAACCGAATCCAGGAATGAAAAACTACTCAACGCCAAGAATGTGCACTCAAGATCCCAATCGGTGGGCTTTGTGTTAACATATGACCTGGAAAAGTTAGTGGTCTGAAATTAAGAACCGAGCATGGATAGATCCAGCCAGCGAAAAACATTTCCACACTACTCACCAAACATCAGTAGGGGGAAAATACATAAATAAACAATTGCCCATTGCTATGCATCCACAAAGCCGTGGTGATTCACCACTCATGAGCGGTACAAGGAATGGCAATCTACTTGAACTCAGCACACCGCAAAACCATCCGTGGACCTATGTGAGAAGATAAAGAAAGAAATTGCAGCAATTAAAATTGGAACAGTACTACTGTTTACAGTTTGTACAAATGAGAAATAAGCTGCAAATTACATAGGAATTACAATAATCTCCAAACACAAGAATAATAGATGTTTTCAATGATTGTTTAACTCTCTAACAGCTGATAATGAATCAGAAATCAGAACTTCTAAAATCTGATACAAAAACTGTAAATTGGAAATATCAATCTGCAACTATGAGAATCAATGAAATGTTCATAACTCACTTAATTCTCCTCCGAATGACGTGAAATAAGTTGCAAATGCTCCCTAGAGGTCTGGCGCCCAAGATGCAATCCAGAAACAGCCACCAAAAACTCCAGATTATTTAGCACGAATCCCAATGCACCTCTAAATGGTACGACCTTCTTCAAAAATCGATTTTGCAAGTAAAAATTAAATACTTGGAATTAAATTCCAATTCTTGGTGAAAGATGGCGCCTTGAGTCAACAAATTGATTGCCAAAATACCCAAAATGAAAATAAAATCACTCAAATTGATATGAACAGAAATCAGCTTCAGCTGTATAAAAACCAGGAAACCAGAACTGTGAAAATACTCCAAAATTCTTCAATCTTTGATGCTCAATCTGCTAGTCTGATGTTGAGAAGCAGCAATGTAGCCAACTAGAGGTTGTATTTCAAACACTTTAAATTAGGCATGGAGGTAGCATCCTCAAGTAACAAAGAAAATGTCCATAATATTTTGACAAGATAACAAGAAGGCAAAATGAATGGATACCAAACGTTTGAGTAATGTCATTTTATAAAAACCGAAACCTTATCATCTTCAAGCAAGACACCAAGAGACACCTTTTGAATTCTTTCATTTTTCAAATTTCATAAATACAACTCTTCACAAAAGGTGGCGTCCACTTTTCTCCAAACATATAGTTCAAAATAAAATTTCAATATTTCTTATGACATGGGCGTACCCCTTCATGACCCCTTTTTAAAACAACTTTTCAAGTTACATCCTTAGGCCAAGGGGTGGTCAATTGAAAAAATAACACTCATGCCTTTAATCAATAAATTTCACCAATTAAGGCTTGAGAAGAAAATATTGAAACATCAAATAACATGCTCAACTGAAGAGATGACTGAAGACAACCAACTGCATACTGCCATAAAAAGTATTTACTATAAATAGTAAATAACGTGAAATGCCACAAAACTCCAAGCCAAGAAACCCTAATTTCACCTCATTCCAATCTACGGGTTCCGGAATAGACTGATGAATTGCAATGCTGATCACTGATGAGAAGGGGACATTACAAAGTACCACTCTCATTCGCAGGCGTCATGGTAGCCCTAGAAGACTGAATTTTTGTTGTGGATGAAGAAGTTTGAATCGAGCTCAGCTCCTCGCAGAGCTCATCAATTTGATCCTCTACTTCTTGAAGGGCCTTCTGAGTACTCTTCAAGGAATCCTCCATGACAATCAGTGAGCTTATCCACTTCCCTTTCTTTCCCCTCAAGTGCATCATAGTAGATCTCTACAAACTAGAGTAGGTGATCTCTATCTGAGAGTAGCTACATGTAATTGGTCTTTGTTACCATCAATGCCTCTCTGAGTGCATGAAAACCTTCAAGGGAAAGTCCTTCAGGATTGTTCGGTATCCCTGGGATCCTCCGACAATACTTTGCCATCAATCGTTGAGCAACATCAAAGTGTTCTATGGCTATAGCAATCATGCCTTCATTCACCTGCAATTGACCTGCTAAATGATGGGAACCCTGAAACCTATCATTCCCATCCAAATTTTCTGATTTGAAATCAGCACTATGATAGGATGTTAAATCACCGTCATTAACTGATTGAAAAGCGTCATCATGTGTGCCATCAACAATGCACACATCCTCATCAAAAGTATTGTTATTATGTACCTCATAGGATGGCTCAAATGAAATATTAGAGGCTGCTGAGTTGACATCCTCATTGCACATTTCCTCTTCCGGAATAGATGCATGTACATCCAAACAACTATCCTGGGACCCATCAATCTTACACAAATTTTCTGATTTTGGATCAGCATCATGCACCATACAATCTAATTTGTTTTCGTGGCTGATAACAACTCCATGAGCGCTGAAAATGTCATCCTGGGGTTCTGTCAAACTACTATTGTGATGTAAGGTATTCTCATCATCAACCACTTCAAATTTAAACCCCTTTTTTCCCACCAGCTCCTCATCAAACAAGTAGGGCCTCAGCTTACCCTCACATTGTTTGAAGACATTGTGAACCAAGTCATAAGTAGCTGTAGACATCACCTGCTCTTGCATTATAACAGCCAACAATAGAGATAAGATAGGTTGGGAAATTTCATCACTTTCGTTAATGATTGTAGCCATAATGATCCTCATGTAGTCCTAAATAGATTTATCATGTTCCTCACTGATCAAATCCACAAAAAGAAGAAACATCTGTAAAATGAGGTCATTACAATCACAGTCAATCATAACAACACACAATCTCACCTGTGTCATCAACTTAAGGATCTTGACCCTCTTCCAAAAAGGACTTCTGGCATCACCTATCCCATCAAAACTTCCAATAATCAGCTGCAATACTTCCCTCATTTTGCCAACATTATAAGGAACCCAAGGAGCTGTAATCCTTATAATTTACTAAGGCAAAGAGTAACAGTGATCCTTATCTCCTAGTTTTCATGTCTCAATAACTCATGCTCACCCAAATAAGTCACTGCTAGAGTCATAGCAATCTGCAACAATTCAAAAGGCAATTGCTCAACAAACTTAAACATTCTTTTATTCTTCTCAGTGTGACCAAAGTATCATCCCTGGGTTGACTGCCAAGCTTACTGCCTGTTTCGTAGAGTATTCTTGCCAACCACTTTCTATCACTTGTTACCAACTCTTTGTCACTGTTTGAATCAATACCTTTAAATCTAAACTGAAAACTATGACTGTTGGTCACTCAACACAAGATGGCAGGATCCAAGCTCTGATACCACTGAAATATCCCACCCTGATTTGAGATATTTGCTAACTGAAACTGCCTTGACTGATTTTTTTGTGTTTTTATGGTTTTTTGGTTTTTTTTGTGTTTTTGGAAAAGTTTGCAAGGAAATGCAAATGATATATATTTACAAATGCAAAGAAAGAAATATAGAAGCAAATGCAATTAACTTTTCAGAATCAGATTTACTATTGATTGCTTTAACATTAACATCATTCCGAAAATCCAAGCATAGTAATGTGCAGTTCTGGAAATTCATATCAACAGATGATAAAACCCTTGAAATGGACGCCAAGCTTCAAATACACATTTCTCCACCCTTATTTGATAGCAGATTGAGATCATATGCTTAGCTGCCCCAAATGATGAAAGTTGCAGCCAAAATCCTTAGGTGTTTCAGCCTAGAAGCAACTCACCCTACCCTTGAAGAAGTAGGGCCCAGCAAATGAAGAATGGTACGGCCCAGCAATGATGCAAACAGCAATAAACTATCAATAGTTATAAATACCTCTGTTTGCTCAACCAATTTATGATCTATCACTGAAAATCAACTCCATTATGCTCATTTGTGACCTCTGATGTGAAGCCACCTATAGATGCAAACTTTGGATGATATTTCACACCTGTAGGATGCACAATCTGAGAGAAATCACATTCTCCAAGACCAAATTGCAACAGAAACCCTGGTTTTCTTCTCACAGCCAAATGCTTCATAAATTTAATAAGTGTTAAATGAATGAATAATGAGCTTTTTTCAAAGCTTTTATACTTCCTCACAAAACCCACGACTTGTCTTGCTTTTTAATACATTTTAATATTTAAAACATTTGCTTTTGATGCTTTAATAAAATAATCTTCATGTGAGTGCCTCCTTTAATGACTTGATTGATTGACCTTATATTATAACAATAAATCATTTATTATAAGGTCATAATGCACCATTAATGATATCCTCCAATAAATAATATAATAAACCTCTTAAGTGTGGTGCCCCTCATAAATGTTTTTTAAATATTGACCTCATGATTATAAAAAACCATATATTATAAAGGCCAATTCATTACTGCACTTTATATTTAATTATTATTAAAGTTAGCACTTTAATAATAATCAATTAATCATAACTCCATAAATATTCATCACCAACTGATTCTGCCAACACCACGAGGTTACCCACCACTCATACTGCTCATTTGGATGCCTTACTATAAATAGTAAGGCTAGCCCCCAACGTCCAAGTAACTTACTAAAAATAGTGTGTATAAACAGAGCCTGAAACACCTCAAGAAGGCTAACCTAAATATGCCCAAGTATTGAAGAAGAAAACACCATAAACTGCCATCTGAAGAACCCATAAACTCCCACCAAAGGCCCTCTAAACACCAACATTAGCCTACGAGGACCCGATGATAGGCTAATCCACCAAACTCTGACACCGGCTACTAAGGGGACATTACATGGCATCCCATATCTAATCACTTGGAAGACTAGAGTAATTATGGAGACTATATATTTTGCATCACCCCAAAAAACATCACTCTTCTCTACATCCTTCACTCTCTTCCCCTGCTGTCTTGGACTCGGGCCGCCAATTCCATTGTGTTATCAAAACTATTAGTTGCAATGCCTCTTGCCACTCAAGCATTCTCTCGAAGAGAATGAAATAGGATGCATATCTAGTCTTTATAGATTTCAAGAACTCACTAGAGAAGCTCCTGAAGAGTGCATGTGAAGTGTGGTGGTTGTAGATAAACATTTGCACATCTCTAGCATCATTGACCACTACTTTGATCCAATCAATCTTTCCCATGTCCTTGAGTGCATTATTCATGGCATGCACACAAGGTGTCCACCAAATATGTCTATAAGTTGTCTCAATCAATTTCCCTGCAACTTTGCACACATGGACCGCATCTGTCACTACCTGGACCACATTTTGTGGCCCAACTTCCTTAATAGCATCATTGAGGATCTGAAACTGAAATTTGGCATCTTTGCTATGTCTTGAACAATCAACTGCCTTAAGAAATTATGGGCTCTGTAATGGCCACCCCTGATTTTTTTTTGTTTTGTTTATGGAATAAGACGAAGATGCAGAATGTGTTTGTTTCCATAGCTCATTTCAACATTAGGATTGCATGCATAGAACAATATCATGGACATTGCAAGAGACTATCATTGTATTACACTGAGGCATATAATAACTCAATCAAA
>VDFB02379640.1:0-26629 GCA_007258455.2 Sequoia sempervirens | reverse complement strand
ATACTGTATCTAGATTATCCAGAAGACGCTGCCAATGATCCAATTTACCCAACCTCAGCTGAGTAATGATATCTGCATATCTAAATTTGTATGGCTGACCAGCAGGCCATCATCCTCGAGTCAATGGTCGCATAATGACAAAATTCTCCCATTCCCATATCTGTAAAAGTGAACAACCAACAACAAAACTACGACCTCCACCGTACACAATATGGTGCAACTCATCATATAAATGTGCAAGCATGCACGATCCCCAAGCATATCGTGTGCCCTACATCACCATCCTCTCAAGTACACGACCCCACCTGACTGCAAAGCCCTTCAACCTATGGTCGGGGCACAAAAAACCTCCAATAAATCCTGCAAGTACAGAGGGTAAGGGCACATATGAATCCCAATCTCGCCCCATGGGATGTAATATCCTGTAATATGATCATCTCCAAATATCCATCTCAAAGCCTCAATGCCTCCCGCCTCTTGGCCATCAAACCTCACTATCTCACCCATCACTGGAATCCTTAGGATGTGATACACATCCTCAGGAGTCACGGTAATATCTCCTATCGCCAAATGAAAGGTGTTCATGTCACTGTGCCACCTCTCTGCAAGTGCTATCAATAAACCTCTGTTGAGGCACACATTAGGCATGTCAAGTAAGGAGGTCAATCCACATGCCTCGATCACATCTCTATTTGCCTATACAAGCTGCAGAATCAAACTCCATGTCTTCAGGAATGTCTCCCGTAGTTGCAAGACACCCAATCTCTCCTATTGAATGGGAAGAATCATCAAGTCAAAACAACATCAAAATCAATTCATCATGACAAATCAATCAAATCTGAAGCATATTTATCAAGATCCTGTTTGTTTTTAACAACTTTAGAAGCAAACTTATCATCATCATGGAAAGCACATTTATCAAGATCCTGTTTGTTTTTAACAACTTTAGAAGAAAACTTATCATCAAAAAATTTATTTTTCATCATCATGGAAAGCACATTTATCAAGATCCTGTTTGTTTTTAACAACCTTAGAAGCAAACTTATCATCAAACAATTTTTTTTTCATTAACTTGAAAGCAAATTTATCATCTATTATTTGTTTTCTAACAACCTTGGGAACAAATTTATCTCACAAACATCATCCAATTAGGGTAATGCAATACGAAAACCATCACTGCGAGGTCATGCATTAAAGGGCGCTACAAAAAGTATAATGGGCATTGCAAAATTTATCATGGGTGCTAAGAAATTACATGTGCTATAAAAAATTTCATGGGCGCTACACAAATTATAATGGGTGCTGTGAAATGGTGGGCACTGCAAAATTCATAAAGGGCACTATAAAATTCATAAAGGGTGCTACAGGATTAGATGCACTACAAGAAATAAAAAGGGTGCTAAACTTATGCATAAAGGTACAATAATATTGGAAAACATGCCCTAAACGAAAAATTTTCAAACACTAAAAGTTTAATGGGGTACATACTGCGGGTCCATAGTGTGCTAGCTGCTGATGTTGTCGGATGCACTCAAAACGATGCTGGTGGATAGGAAGTGCCATCTTTTTCACTCTAGAGCTCAAAAATTACAATTTTTACTAGGTTAAAATTAGAAAATGACATGGAAAATGACATTTTTAACATATTTAAAGGAAAAATTGGGGAATTTTATCACATTTTATCATTGCAGGGGCAATTTTGATCATCAATTTTTCATTCCACATCTTTTTACGTCAATTTCTTCACATCATAATTTTTGAACAATGAATCGACATCATAAAAATCATAAAAATAAAAAAAATAGACAAATTCCAAAAAAATCTAAAAATTCAAAAAATTCAAAATCTTATCGATTCATCGTCCGAGGGGGCATATACCTATCATCACTTCAACAATCAGTCATATACCTATCAACATTTCGACAAAAAACATCTAGGGCAAATTTCAAAATTCTTTGAAGCAATGTGTAAAACACATCACTTCAAAGAGGGGAAAAATGTATACATCTAAAAATGGTCACATCACAATAGTTTGGTAATTAATTAAATATTTATAATATTTAATTAAATCGCTAAATTAATTCTATGTATAAATCTAAATAAATGATTTATATTGTTTCATTTCAGTTAAATAAATAAGTTTATTTAATCACTTTTCATATCCACTTCTTAATTAATTAAATAAACATTACGATTTATTTATATTAATTATCACATAATCTTGGCTTGAATATTTTATTCAAATAAAGATTGAATATTCTTCTCTAATATTCTATTCACAATTAAATATTTTGAAATATTTAATTAATTCTTCTAAGGTCCATTTACAATTAAATATTCTAAATATTTAATTGAATCTTCTAATTTCTACTCACATCAAATGTTTCAAAAATATTTTAAATCCTCAAATTCACATAAAATTAAATAAATTTATTTATTTAATTTGGATTATCTCCAACAAAACCGTGAAACAAACTTCAAAATAGAAATTTAATTTCTCTGTTTCTAAGTGAGCTTGTTCCCGTGGGTTGAAGACAAATCTCCATTCTTCTCTCCAACCTCCCAACATCTTTCATCTTCCTCTCAACCTCTCCATCTCTCACCATTCAAAATTACCAGACAATCTCACAGCCATTGATCTTTTCTAGCTAGGCTCTTGCCTGCGAAAATCTATAAAAGGGACTACCGAGTCTCTGAAAAGAGAGAAGCTTTTGTACGGGAAAACTATAGTCAATTAGCCTTCTAGCATCCATAGCATTCTAGAATCACACCATAGCACAACTTAGCATAATAGCAATCCATATCATGGCATATCAACCTCATATCATAGTTTCAATAGCATTCATAATCCACAACCCCTGTGCATAATCTACAACCCCTGTGCATATCCGTATTCACTTTATCAGCATATAGGATAGAGAAGTATTCTCCTTTTGCATACTCATTCTGCAGGTTGCGATTCTGAGAAGCTTTGCTTATACAATCTGAGAGCAGCAACTTCAAGTGAATCACTGTAGATAGAGGACAATGCAACGATTCTGAAGAAGCTCTGTTTGTTTTCTTTTATTTCATTTTATTTAGCTTTCTTTAGTTTAATGTTGCATTGGTGTGTTTTTATTATCTTATTTTGATACTAACATTTCACACACACAACTTGCATACCATAGATGTCTAGGAAAACAAGAAAGTTATCAAACATTTCTATCATATTCTCAATTTTATCTAACATGTTTTCTCATTTTGCAGGTATAGATAAAATTAGGTTGTTTTGTTTATTTGGTTATAGAATGTGGGGTGAAACGTGGCTCCCACAAGGGTTGAGCCTAGTTTGCTTCCCTATTGTTTCATTTGAGAAGGATAATCAAAAGTAAACTATCCATGAAGCATTAAAGATCAATCTTTGCAAGGATAGTGGAGTATGTTGGTAAAAGGTAATCCCCTTATTGATAAATATCTATCCTTATTAATAAGAACATTCCACTATCAACATAGCCATGATTCTAACAAAGATGATCATCAAGGATTCTAAGATAATTTTTATTAATAGTCTGGTTAAAAGGAAGCAGCCCCAAACATCATAACAGTCACAAGAATTGAACATGAGGGGCAGTCATGTGGATTAAAAGCTTACACAACGGTCATCACTTACAAAGACAAAGACAACATGTTTCCACATTGTTGGAACTGTAAAAAAATTGATATTTTCACATGTTGGTTTTACTCATAAACTTTGAGATTTGCTCCTACCGTGTGCATATTCCACTCATATTTTTCCATATTACCCCATTGAATCCATTGAGTCATGCATTTTTTACATCATGGCCTGTATCGGCATGAGAATACCATTGTCTCCCCGACCCATTGTGCATTTTCTGCTAACATGAGTTTGTGTTTCCTTTCGGCAAGACTCATTTGTTGTCATAGCGATCAAAATTTTCTTGCAGGCACCATCCGGCAGGAGTTCTTCATAGTCTCGGCAACAGGTACAGTATGGATTCATTTCATCCAAACTTGTTGGTATCGGCATAATGTTATAACAACTTGCTTTGTCTTACCAATTTTCTCATGTGGGTCTCCTTCGGTGAGAGATTGTTTTCGGCATTAGGTCTTGGCAAGACCATATTGTCTCACCAACCGATGGTGGGGGAATAGACTTATCGGTGAGAGATTCTTCTTCGAAGTAAGGTCATAGCGAACTTCCTTTGTCTTGCCAATCAGAAACATAATGATATACTCTTCGGTAAGACTCATGTGCATCAAGGTATGGTCATAGCGAAAAGGTCGGGTCTTGCCAACAATGTTTAATGAATGGATTTATTTTAGAAAAAGGTTGGCATTCTCTTGGTGAACAGGTGTGCTCGGGACTTTCGATGTAGCAAGGAGAACTCTATCTAACATCTCCCCAACTTTGAAAGTCATAGCGAATCGGATGAAATGAAGATTGCACATCGGCAGGAGTACATATATGTCACAGTGACATATAAGAGGAAAAGGGAGACATTAGGTGAAACACAATGTGATCTACATATGGTCTTCCCGATAGCTTAAGGTTACAGCGATAGTGGATCAAACAAAGGTTCATTTTGGTAAGATATTTTTTTGTGTCTTGACGATTGGAACAAACATAACATATGTGCTCTTAGTATGACAAAAGGTTTTCGATATGATATCTCACCAATGGCAGAAGGTCATGGCGAAAGCAAATGAAGCACATGGGTAGACAACAATTGAATTGCCTTCACCATAGCTATTGGACTGTCTTGCCGACTGGGTCATTGGTGAATAATAGAGTTCAAACACTGTGGGCTGACATATGAGATTTTCTAAAATTCCTTTGGAAGCCGACATGACTGAGCCCGATTTTTACAATGGCTGACATGATTTGGAAGTGATTTGTTTTCTGATTGCTGGTGTATATATATACACCCCAATTGTAATTGATTATCATCATATTTTAGATCACAGACAGTAGATTAGGAATGGCTACATTAGAATAGCTTTCTCTTATTAGAGACTATGTGCATGTTTTAAAATGGTGAATTCAATGAAAATCAGCTGATGTGGTAGGTTAATTCTAGTGTCAATTGTATGTTGAGTTTATTGAAAAGCATTGCTAAGTTGTCTCCATGTTGATTCTTTCTAGTTGTTTAAATTGAAGTAACAAGCTTATTTTCAGTTTATCAGTGCACATTTGTTGTATCTGTGTGATTAATTGATTGGTTCTCTCAAGTAGAGATTAAATCCTTTTCGTTGATCACAGTAATCAAGAAGATTCATCTAGATTATTAAAGTAGAGTTTAGTAGTCATAATCCTGCATTGTTTATACAAGTTATGAACATATCATATTCCTGCAATTTGATCTTCTACCAGAATAAGTTTCCCACTTCTGTTTCATTTGACTCTGCATACCCAACAAGGCACTAGTCTCTGCATTTCACCATTTGATTCATTCAGTTTCTTTACATCTGTTTATTAAGCATTTTAGGATTTAGATCAAAAGATTGCTATTGCTTTCAAGTTTGATTTCATTTGTTCACTCCCATCTACCATTGTGGACAAATCACTGCAAGAAAGACAATCATAAGTATATAAAGTCTACTTCATTCAGTTAGGTACACCCGCCTAGGTCTGGCAACACCTAAAGAGTAGAAGGTTGAGTTTTATTGACCTTGTCTATTACCCTGAAATGTATCAAGAGATGGCAACCTCTTGAGGCTTTCAGCCTGCCTTTTTGAGTGCTAACAAATTGGAAACTTTGCTGAGGAATACATCAGAAAATTTGGTTGAAGACCATCACATAGAATCAGTGAAGAAGTTTTAATTTGAGAAGATTTAGAAAGAGTGATTCTGCTGGGAAAAGATCAAAAATAATCATTTTCCTACTTTTGGAAAAGTAGGTGGCAACTCTGAAAAAAGTTTGATGAAGAATGGAATGTGTGTATGGAACAAATGCAGGAAGTTATTGGGCCCCTCAAGTGCCTGATAATACAATTGGAAATTTCTACAATGGATACATTGCATATCATGCACAAAAAAGTATGTACCCACCTATCCCTCCGCATCTGTGCAGGACAATGATCAAGCAATTCAATCTGATAGGGTTTCAACTATACCCTTACCCTATGGATATGAATTGAAGAAGTCTAGTCCCTAAGTTTACAGGGAGTGACACAATCACTGTTGAGGATCATTTGAGGAGCTTCAATGATTTCATCAAGGGTTTGGATATGCCATATGAGGATTTACATATGAGGCTATTTATGATATCACTTATTGAAGATGCTAGGGATTGGTTCAATAGCCTACCAGTAGCTTCTATTAAATCTCTCCAAGGATTTCAGGATCGATTTCTCGAGGAATATGGAGATCTGTCTGCACCAAATTGTTCTTCCCATGGGTTATTGGAGATTCAATAAAATCAAATTTTGCAGCAATATGTATGCCAGGATCAATAATTTGAAGAAGAAGAAGCTGAGTATGTGTATACTCAAAGCCAGGACTCCAACACACAATCAGAGTATGTAGTTTACCCCTTTGATGCATTTCTTGGCATAAGGAAGTATGAAGGTGTTATGAAATAACTTGCACAATAGAAGAATATGATATGAAATATGCTGCAAATACTTGATAATAACTGAGAATAATAAGCCACTTCGAGGGGGCAAACCTCCAAATATCTCTAATGAGAACACACTTCACAACTTGATGATGAAATAAGACTCACAACCTCCTATATATACCTATTTATGCCTAGGATATCACCTAGGCGACTTAGACACACCTATATAAGTCTTAGGCCGACCTAAACAACTAAATAACAATATACTAATGATAATATGACTTAATAGAGAGTTAAGATATCCACAAGCGACTATTCATAACCCGATGTACAATAATATTAGGTAGAGCATGCCCCCCTTCTTCAAAGAAGCATTGTCCTCAATGCTAATCAAGTTTGAAACTTTTGAATGAACTCCTCATCTTCCCATGTGGCATCTTCAACTGGTAAATTCTTCCATTGGATGAGATACTCAGTGATAGTTCTATTCCTCAGCTTCTTTGTACGTGTTTGACGAATGCACTCTGGTTCCAAAATGATTCTCCCTTCTTCATCTAGCTTGGGAAGTGTTGTTTGAGTGGGAATATTATGACCAATTACCTTCTTCAAACAGGAAACATGAAAAACTGGATGTATCTTTGTTGTAGGTGGCAACTCAAGCTTGTAGGCAACACTACCAATCTTCTGCATGATTTGGTATGGACCATAATATTCTCTTTACACAACTTATTATTCTTTCTTTGGTTTTAGTGAGATTTTCTTATAAGGTTTAACGAAGTAGCTAATCTTGCACCTCAACTTCAAAACTTCTTTCACTACCATGTTGGTCTCCACCAAGAGCCATTCGATTTTGTGCCATGGCTAAATTCTCCTTGAGTCCCGAAAGTACTTGTTGTTGATGAAGCAAGTGGTTTTCTACTGCCTAAACTCTTGGGGACACCTTAATTGATGATGTGATGGAAGGAGGATGATATCCATAAAGTGCCAAAAATGGAGACATTTTTGATGAGCTATGAAAAGAAGTGTTATACCACCATTCCGTAAGTGGTAGCCAATCTACCCACTGAGACTGTTTCTTTGAAGTGAAACAACGTAGATATCCTTCCAAAGACTTATTAACAACCCTATTTTCCCATCTGGATCGAGGGTATGAAGAGCTAAGAGCCAATTGAGTACCCAAACATGAGAATAAATATTTCCAAAAGTGACTAGTGAAGATAAGATCACGATCACTAACAATAACTTTAGGTGTACCATGTAGCTTTGGATATTCTCCAAAAAAGCTTTAGCCACTGCACTTGTTGTAAAAGGATGTGCTAATGCAATGAAATGTGCATATTTAGTGAGCCAATCAACCACCACCATGATGACATTATGACCTTTAGATTTGGGAAGCCCTGTGATGAAGTCCATGGATATCTCTTCCCAACGCTGGCTAGGAATAGATAAGGGTTGCAAGAGACCTGGTGTCTTAATTGTCTCCCCTTTATGCCTCACACACCAAACATTCAGCCACAAATTTTGAACATCACCCTTTAGCCCTTCCCAAAAGAAATTCTTGTTTGACTCGATGATATGTCTTCAAAAATCCTGAATGACCACCCATTGGAGACTCATGCAACTCTATGAGAATCTTTATTTTAAGGTTGGAATTCTTACAGAGATACAAACGCTCTTTATACCAAAGAGTATCTCCCTTCCAACAAAACTTATCCGAACTACTAGGATCAATTTTTAATTGCTCGATGAGATTACTTGTCGCAACATCATTTTTCCACTCTGCTTTGGCTTCCTCCACCCAATTTGTTGTATTGAAAGTTAAGTACACAATAAGGCTTCATCTTTCTCATCCTTCCTTGACAGTGCATCTGTGACAATATTTTCTTTCCCTTTCTTATATACAATCTCAAAGTCATATCCTAACATCTTAGTGACCCATTTTGTTGCTCTTCAGAAGATAGTCGTTGTTCCAAAAAATATTTTAGGCTATCATGATCTGTCTTAACCTTGAAATGTCTACCCAATAGATAAGGCTGCCATTGTTTCACTGCATGGAGTATTGCTAGCATTTCCTTCTCATAAATAGGTTTGAGTAGATTCTTACCTTTTAATTGACGACTTTCAAAAGCAATTGGTTGACCTTCTTGCATAAGCACTGCTCCTATCCCATTTCCAGAAGCATCACATTCCACAATGAATTCCTTGGTGAAGTCAGGAGTGGCAAGTACTGGAGTTGTACACATAGCCTCCTTCAATCTCTCAAATGTTGTATTGGCACACTCATTCCAATGAAAAGAATCCTTCTTCAATAGAGTGGTGAGAGGTGCTGCTATACTACCATAATTCTTCACAAATCTTCTATAGTACCCTGTCAATCCTAAGAATCCTCTCAGTTTCTTAATGGTTTTTGGAATAGGCCATTCCATGATAGCCTTAATTTTGTTAGGGTCCACCTTTACTCCTTCATGTGAAACTATGTGTCCCAAATACTCCACCTCTATAAGACCAAAAGCACACTTGGATGGCTTAGCATAGAGTTTATGATCTTCAAGTATTTGTAATGCTTGGTCCACATGTTGCAAATGTTCTTCCCAAGTCTTGTTGTAAATCAATATATCATCAAAGAATACTAACACAAACTTTCTCAAGAACTTCTTAAAAATGGAATTCATCAGAATTTTGAATGTAGATGGTACATTGGTAAGACCAAATGGCATCACCAAAAATTCATAATGACCCTCATGAGTCCGGAATGCTGTCTTACAAATATCCTCCCTCCTTAATCTCAATTTATGATAAACTATCTAAGATCTAACTTGGTAAAAAACATAGCTCCATTTAATTCCATCTAGCAAATCATCAATGACTGAATTGGAACTTTCATTTTCTTAATGGTGCATGTTGAGCACTCTATAATCCCATACCATGCACCAAGTATCATCCTTCTTACGCATTCACTCACCGGCGTAGGAGTAAGCACTTTGGCTATGCCTGATGATTCCTGCCTCTAGCATCTCTTCAACAATCTTTTCTATCTCACTCTTTTGTATGTGTGGATACTTGTAAGGCCTGATGTTCGGTGGTTGGCTCCCTGGGACTAACTATATGGCATGATCATGATCCCTCTTAGGAGGAAGTCCTTTAGGCATATCTCCAAGAACAATTGAGTGACGATCAATTATAGCTTGCAAATCTGGATGAGTAGGAGTATTAGATTGGGAGACTTCTAATGAACATAGTTGGGCCACAAATCCATCCACTTCTTTCTTAAGAAGATTTTGCATTTGATGAGAGCTTACCATTTGTGGGTATTTTTCCTTCAACCCCTTAGCTCTACTACCCTTCCTTCTAATTGAAATCTCATGAATAGTTCTTGGAAGTTCATCTCACCGTTCCTAATGTAGTAAGCCATTGTAATTCCCCCAAAACAATATCCGCCGCACTCCATGGATATCTATACATTGGGTATCAAGTTGATAATCTCCCATGGATAATTTAATGCTATGATAACTTCCCTCAACAACTAATCGTACTACACCATCTCGCAGACCAAACTTTTGAAACTCGAGCTGGATATATGAATAATTTAGACTAGCTAACTT
The DNA here is from genome assembly GCA_007258455.2 of Sequoia sempervirens. Taxonomy (NCBI): domain Eukaryota; kingdom Viridiplantae; phylum Streptophyta; class Pinopsida; order Cupressales; family Cupressaceae; genus Sequoia; species Sequoia sempervirens. The sequence goes on along the minus strand of VDFB02379640.1, from coordinate 16,467 downwards.
TGTTGATGAAATTATGAGTACTACCAGTCAATCAACACCGCTATCTTCTCGCTTTAGGAACCCCACCACCTTGAGAGTTTGTGGAGCACTGAAACCTGAGAGTGCATGACAAGAAATTATTGGTTGAGAATCATCCGATTCCTCATTTGACTCCCTTTCATCTTCTAGTATGGGTTCCTCCTCTTCTTCCTCATTGGGACCTTCAATATAAAACAATTTCTTTTCACTACATTTATGTCCCCGACTATATTTGCTATCACAATTGAAACACAAGCCTTTTGCTCTTTTCTCCTCAATTTGTTGGGGAGTCAACTTAGTAGGTTGTGTTGAATATCCTTTCTCTCTTGTCACATTAGCCCCTTGCTTCTTAGGAATCAAATATTTCTCCTCTACCCTGCGTGCTAAGATAAAAGACTCATTTATGGAACTAGGGCTAAACATGCGTACCTCATGTTGAATGTGATCCTTGAGACCACCCAAGAATAATTCATTCAAGTTTTCCTCTGTAATTGAATCCACCCTTAAGGATAGATTTTGGAATTGCTGAATATAATCCTTAACTGATCCTGTTTGTTGAAGTTTAGCTAGCTGGCTGAAGAAGTTGTCTGTGACGCTATTGCTATATTGTGCTTGGAGTTCCTCTATAAAAATTGACCATGAGACCTGCATTCTTTACCTCGCTGATGAGTGCAGAGCCAACCCATACCAAAGTCGAATTGATCTGCTCTAAATATAAGGAAGCCATCGCGGACCTTTTGTCCATTTGGTATTTGTGTAATTTCCAAAAATTCCATTTGGTTTATCCATGTTAGAGGATCCTTTACCATCAAACTTAAGATATCCACCTCGGGAAATAAATTCCTAGATCCCATAGGAGTACCAAAGCTTGTGTTAGTAGTAGTTGACCTAGAATTCTTCCTTGGTCAGCTGAGAACTCCTTTCTTGATTCAGCTACGAGGTGCTTAACATGTTTCACATGTCCCATATCTCCTCTTAGGTCACTACTACATCCATCTTAATGGAGGAAATTTCTTCCTTGACCTTATTTATTTCTTCATTATGAGTAATATCCTCGATTTTTTCACCATCCTTATCAGGAGTCTTCCCCGGAGTGACAACATTCTTTTTACCCCTTGTTGCAGGCCCCGTCATGATGGAAACCACTAATGTTGAAATAAATCACACAAATGAAACTTAAATTCTCTAAAATTTTTACTGTAATCTGCTTTGGTATGTCTTCAAAAACCCAATAAAAATCAAACTTCAATTCAACAAGATGTGCGCGATATGTAGACTCCAAAAAAATAGTGTGGAAACCCTAATTCTGCAATAATTCGCTTAATTCTGCTCCAATTCTTCTGAAATCTGGACTGTAGCTTCTTCAATATGTTCTTCAAAAACCCTTTAAAAAATAAGAAAAAAATTCGCCAAAATCTGAAAGATATGCTCTTCCCAAAATCGCCTCCAAAATTGAGAAAAACCTTGCCTCTATGGTGCCAAGATCATGCTCTGATACCACTTGTTATGAAATAACTTGCACAATAGAAGAATATGATATGAAATATGCTGCAAATACTTGATAATAACTGAGAATAATAAGCCACTTCGAGGGGGAAAACCTCCAAATATCTCTAATGAGAACACACTTCACACTTGATGATGAAATAAGACTCACAACCTCCTATATATACCTATTTATGCCAAGGATATCACCTAGGCCGACTTAGACACACCTATATAAGACTTAGGCCGACCTAAACAACTAAATAACAATATACTAATGATAATATGACTTAATAGAGAGTTAAGATAGCCACAAGCTGACTATTCATAACCCGATGCACAATAATATTAAGGGCGTAGCAAAAATTAAGTCCAACTTTCATAGGTGTGGCCATAGTATTTCAATCTTGCATAAGAACCTTTCAAGAATATTTAAAACATAATTTTATTGTCATCACAAAAATAGATCATATGTATGTTGTCAAACTTCAAAAATAAAAAATAATAAAAATGTCCTAAACAGTTATTTGAAAATTTGAAACCATAGATGCTCTAAGTTCTGTAAACAAAGTAATTATTCCCAATGTCTATCATATCATCCATATAGAGAAATAATGAGAAAATTCTCATGAGAATGTCTAATTTAAATATTAGGATCAAACTGACTATTTAAAAAACTTTTGTACTAAAGATATGAGTCAATTATGGAATATAATGCATGAGGTGCCTGTTTCAAGCCATACAAGGACTTCTTCAACCTATAAACAATTTTTTTTTGAAGGTACTTCAAAACTTTAAGGTTGAGAAACCTAAGCTTTTTCATCAATATAACTATTCAAAAATGCACTCTTAGCATCCATTTGAAAAATAGTCAATCCATTTCAAGCAGCTAAAGGCAAGACTAATCTAATAGTATCCATATTGGCTACAACAACAAAAAATTATGTAATTAATGCCTTCCTATTAAGGATACCCTTTTGCAACCAATCTAGCCTTATGTTTATCAATGCTCCCATTGTATTTATACTTAATTTTATAAATCTATTTTGTACCTACAATAATATTGCCAATGGGAAATTTGACCAACTCCCAAGTGTCATTTCATTCAATGAATTTCGTTTCAATCTTCATGGCTACAATCCATTCTTCTTTTCCACTAGCTTTTGCAAAATATTCTAACTCATCATTCTACATAACTTGATTCATAAGAACGTAGTTAAATTTTGTATGGGACCTTGTAATCATTTGATCAAAATTAGTGTCCAACATATTTAGTTCTTCTTTGGTATTTTTGATATCTCTTGGTCTCCACACTTGAGGATGATGGTTTTGCATTATTAATGAATTTTGATTCATTAGACACAAGTATATGAGAGTTGTTGCCACTTACATTATTCACAAGGGGTTTATATTGCCTCAAATCAATCATAATATTCTTATCTTTTTCATTAGGAGCATATTGTATTCTTTCATGAAATATGACAGTTGTACTTATGATTAATTTGTTATTGATAAAATCATATAAACTATAAGATTTGTTTTTAGAACCATAACCAGTAAAAATTCATTTGATGTTTTCATCCAACTTTTTTCTTTTTCTCTCTAGGTATGTGTACAAAAGCAACACAACCAAATTCCCTTAGATGAGCAGAGAATGGTGTAAAAATAGACCAAGATTATTTAGGATTCATTCCATGAGCTTCTTTTATGGGACTTCTATTCAATAGGTAGATTGTAGTTGTGACAACCTCCACACAAAAACTTTTATCTAGGTTATTTTCTTTCATCATGCTTCTAGCCATTTCAACAATAGTCCTTTTTTTCCTCTTAGAAACTTTATTTTGATGTAGAGTGTAGGATGTGGTAAACTCTCTCTAAACCCCATATTGTCTACATAAATTCAAAAATACATTTGACATATACTTTCCCCTATTATCTAATATGATGACTTTAATATATTGACCAATTTGATTTTCAACTAAGTATTTGAACTCAACAAACTCATCAAAAAAATGGATTTATTAGCTAAACAAAAGATCCAAGTTTTATGAGAAAAATCATCATTAAAAGTGAGAAAGTACTTGAATTCATTTAGAGAGAGAGTTGATATAGGTCCACACAAATCAATATGAATAACTTTAAGAGGTTTTCTAGCCCTTCTAGACAAGCCAATAAAAAAAGGTAGTTGAATGTTGATTCCCGAACAAACATTTTTCACAAACTCCTTGTTTATTCTTAATAAATAGAAATCATTCAACCATGCGTTTCTTCTTAAGAAAAAACAAACCACCAAAATTGAGATTCCCATACCTTTGATGCCATAGATGACTATCATACAATTCTCTAGTACTTGAGACTCGATTACTTGAATAAAATCAAAGGGGAAACATGTGATCGCCAATCATCTACGTTCATGCAACCATATTTTTTTATGATTTATCTTTGATTATACATTCATTCTTTTTAGAAATAACTTGATAATTATGTTTGAGCATTTGACCAATTGACAAAAAATTCTTTTATAAAGTAAGAACTAACAAAGTGTTAGAAATATGTTTACTTTTACCATTATCATAAGTTACCTCAATTGTTCCTTTTCCTTTAGTCAAATATACTTATTATTCCCCAACACAATATTAATATTATGCTTTTCATTAGATCAATACATATTTTTATTAGAAGTCATATGTGAAGAGAAACTAAAATCAATATAGCCATAAAGTATTTTCATTTGAATTTGGATTCAAATAGAAAAAAATAGATTTTGTGTATCTTCTGTAGTATTGTGAGAAAACTACTTATGCCAACATTCAAAATCATAATGGCCAAATTAATTACAATGAAAACACTGGATATGTCTTTTGTCTCTACCAATATCCCTACTTCTACCTCAACCTCTATCTTTGTAATTGTTACTTCTTCCCTAAAATTCATAATCTCTTCCTTGATCATAGCCCCTACCTCTACAGTTGTGACTAGACTCACCTCTATGCTCATTTTTGGGATGATAATCTTGTCATTTTTAGGTTTGTGATTGTGACACCTAATTCTAACTAAATGATTAAATTAATGATCATTTTCACGTCATCTTGATAATTGAATAATTTCATATTATCCATTCCTCTATATTAATTAAATAACTAATATTATTTAATTAATTTATTAATTATTCCTCTATTCCTCTCTATTAATTATATAATTAATGTTATTTAATTAATTGACTAATTATTTTTCTATTCTAAAGTTTAACTAGATATTTTATTATTATTTAATTAATTATCCATTTTCCCACTTCCTAAATTAAATAATTATTTTAATTATTTAATTAATTCATTTATCTCTCAACATTATCTTCTTCCAAAATAAATAAAATTATTTATTTTATTTATTAAATTCAACTTTGCACATGTAAATAATAATTAAATTTATTTAATTATTTTAATTATTAAATACTCGTGCAAATTCCACCTCACTTGTTGACTAAGACTTACTCTTCATCCACTCATCAATCAAACACACTTCACTCCCACTCACTTAGAGTTCTCTAAGCAATCAATTCAGTCCATTAATCATCAATCCAAGTTAACACTCCAACCAATCCTCTTAATTGAATCATGCAATCAGTTAATTGAAATAATGTAGTTAGTTAACTAACAATCAATTCCTCTCATCAATTCTCAACTATGATATTTTCAAGATCTCTAATATGATCTCAACCATTGTTCAATGTCATCGAATATCTATAAATGTAACCATCTTATCATTCATTTTTCATCTTAGATCATGTAGGAAAACTATACTTGTATTTTGCAGGAGCTTTTATGCTTATTGTGCTAAATACAAATTTGAGAGAAAATACTATCATACCATTTCTCCCAAGGTGAAATACAGGAGAGAAATAGAGCTACATGTAAGGTAAATTGTATTGGTTTTCATACTTATTTTGAATCAATTTACTTTTCTTTCTTTATTGTTGTGACTTTTGTGATTGTAATTCTTGTTTATTCATGCTTATGTTTCATGTTTTGCAATCATGTTATTTTGAGGTCATACATTCTAGCACATCCGGTGAGACCCCACATCCCTAATTTGACATTTTCCTTGAGTTTTTGAAGTTTACAGGTTATAGTGACACTTTGGGAGCAAGTCAATTTATTTGACTAAACTATTTCAATGCTTTTGAAAAATCTTTCAAAGCATTTGTTTTTGCATAGTGACACCTTTGCACTAACTCAATGTGTTTTCTTTTCTATGACATGTTTGTTTTTGTGTCTCTGTTTGTAGGGTTTTACAATGTGTTTGACTATGGTTTGACTCATTTGTTGTAGTTTGGTGCTTCTTTCCTCTGTTATAGTGACACATTTATGGTGATTTGATGCTTCTAACTGGTAATCGATGCTTTTGTTCTGTTAGTTTTTATCTTAGTTTTTGAAGATTTCTAATTTAATTATCCCTAACATGTGCCTATTTTCTTGAATTTTATAAAATTTATCTAGCATGTGGCATACGCTAGGAACAAAGTAATTTATGGACAACTAACAATTGGTTTTATAGATTTTCAAGTCTATAATTTCACACTTATTTTGGTGCACTAAAATTTACAACTTGAACACTTCAATTTGGTGCATTATAAATTATTCTACATTTCGTTTGGGATTAAAAAGAATCCACAACTATCATCTTTCGATTTGGGCTTAAAATTGAACAAGTCAAGCTCCATTTTGAATTCCAGATAAAATTAAACTCACATTTGATTTTGGGTACCTTAAAAAGAATTATATGTCATGTCTGGTAGGTTAGTAGTTGCCTATGCTTTTTCCTCATGCCTTGTACGACCTTGGAAATCAAAAGCACTATTAACTTGCAACCTGTTTGTTCACCTGAGGTGTGGTTGTCTATGTATGCTCTCCCCTAATGACTCCTAAGAATGATCTTGGGGATTAGAAACAACACCACAATCATTTATTTTCAATAGGGGGCCTTCTTATGGAAATCACCCTAGGCTTCAACCTCAAGCACATTTCCTGATAAGCTATATAAAGGGGGAGAGTGAAAGTTGTAACTCAAGGAGTGAATAGCATTGTTTGAAGCTGATCCATGAGATCCTTGGTTCACTGAGACTTGCTTTGGTGATGAGACCAAACGAGACCCTTCCCATCTCAAGCTATTACAAATGATCTCTTTGTTCATGATAGACCCCACTAAAAACCTTTATTAATTAGAATCCTAGGAGCCATCGACCATTGCTTGATGATAGTGTAGGGTAGAGTATCACACCTAAAGCTACTCACTACATAATCCCTTAAGTAGAGATAAAAATTCTTGGGTTTGGTTTTTATAGCCTCCCAAGGAGAGAAGAAAGGTGAGCCTGTTGCCATATTGGGCTTGTGCTAGTGGATTTCTAGCTATCCACTTTTGCAAGAAAGGTGTTTCTATCCAATCTTATAGATTATTAGCACTTAATTATGTGTGGGCCTACATCAAGTATATACACCTATTCTGATTAATTAAGTTGTGTTTGTCTTCCAAGTGTCTTCAATTTGTGCTATACCAATGACATCAAATAGTGATCTTTGGCTTACGAAACCGACCTTACAAATCTTAAGAATCTATACTATATGCTATTGTTTGCTATTTATTTACTTGTAAAATTAGAAAAAAACAAAATTAGTCATCAAATAGTTAGAAATTATCAAACCCTAGGTTGATTTAGGTCCAAAAATTGTAAGTTATGTCTCTATATCAAATCAACGCATTTGACTATCATGTTTTGTCACTTCTGTTGCATCTTGATGCCTTTATTTGCATGTCAACACATACGATTTTTTATCTAGGTGTGTTTGTCTACAAATCAATGCTTCTATGCAACTTGACATGTTTTTCATAGAGTAGTTTCCTATCAAAACCTAGTCATAGTTACAATTGCATGCTTGTTTGTTAGACAATGATTCTTTTCTCCATAACCCAATGCTTTTTCAAAACCTCAACACTTTTGTCTATGTAAGTGCAATGCTTTTGTCTATGGTTCGACACATTTATAAAATGACACATTTGGCTATTAGTCAAAATTTCCAAAATACCTATAACTTGATCTCTAAATTTTTTTATCAGTCAACCACCAGTCAGGATTAGATAGTTATTATAAATACCTATAGGTATAATCAATCCTCCTAAAAAATAGCAACACAAAACAAACATCTCACATCATCCTTTCATCTTGGGTCTTCTTAGAAACGCATTTCATTAATTTGAGCCAAGCAACAACCTTATCCACAACAACAAAAAAATAACTCATTTTATTATCAAACTAGAATTAGACAGTCAGATTTGGCTTCATTTCACTCAATTTGGTCTCCATTGTCAAATAGATTTTAGGATCGAGAAAGTCATATTTGGCTTTCGTTTTACTCAATTTGGTCACCATTTGCAACTTTGGAAAATAAGGGTTTGAAGCTCAGATCTGAGAAACAACTTTTTATAGGAGCATTCTCAGCAAAAAAAACCTTTCCATTGCATCCGAGTGGCCGATTCCATGAATTTTGATATATAATTTTCCTATACTTGACAAAAGTTATTTTTGGGGAAAAAAATATAGCAGAAAAGTCGTACGACCACCCTACAGTCGCCCAATTTGGGTTGTCATAGAAAAAATTGAAAAGGAAATTATTTATTTTTTATTTTTTTAAAACTATCATTAGAATTTTATTAAAGTTTTTTTGAAAAAAATTTAAAGGAAAAATGCCCAAAGGTACTGCATGAGTAGTACCTCAAGCCCGCTCTTTGTAGGGTATGGCACCTAATGGTATTGCCACCCTAGCTACAACTTAGGCCATACCTGTGTTGGCAGCCCATTAGGCCGCCCACTTTATAAAGGTGGCGTGGGGGGATTAATCGCCCCCCCGCCTATTTAATTTTTTTTTTAATTTAAAATAAAATATTTAATATAATTAAAAAAAATGTTTTTTAAAATAAAAATTATTTAGCACCAGTGCTCAACACTTTTTTCTGCCCGCCTCTGGTCGCATGGGCGAGTAGTACCCAAGCCAAGGGGGCTTTTTTTTCTTCCCTTTTTTGGTAATTTTAGCAAGATTGGGAAAATCGTCATAACTTTTGATCCAAGAGTTGGATTTTGACAAACAAAATATCAATAGAAATTCGATTCCATGAACTATCCAATGGTGTAGATATTTTTCTCATATTTGTCTGCTAGCGTGTTTTATAGCTTCTTGAAGTCAAATGTTCATTTTTCACTCCCAAGCTCATAACTTTTTCCTTGTTCCTCTATTTTTCATGATTCTTGTGGCATTGGAAAAGTCTTTAAGAGCTTTTTAGAGTTACTCATGCAATTGTTTTCCAGACTTGGCCCCTAGTATAATTAATTCAGATTTTTGTGTTTTAACACTCTGGTCAATTACTTGGGTATTTTGTCCTCTGAAATCCTTTTGTTTGCATGGGATGGCTTCTTTTGGGCTACTTTATATGTTTATCCAATTTTTTTTTCCTTTTTGGAAATTTTGACCATCATTTATAAGCACTTTCTTATATGTAAACATGCTGAGATAAAGTGCCACACTATTGTATATGTATTTTGGGGATTTTGCACATAAGGTTGTGCCATATTTTGTATTCGCATTGTATTATAAAGTACCATGGGGGGTTGTATGGTGCCTTTGTTATTTTCCATTACTCCTTTGTCAAGTGAGTGTCCCTCCATGACTACAACAAATCCATGTGATTCTTGCCTCATGCATGTTTGCCTTGTTTTTGCACACCTTTTTTTAGCTACAAGTACTTTTGTGTGCACTTTTAGATGTTGTTTCTTCTCCTTCATGCACTACATGGTGATACACAAATTTTTAGTGGATCTTTCATGCCTCTCCCAATTCAACATTACGGGGGGTATTATACTATTCATGCTAATGCTTCCTTGGTTTCGTTTTGGAGTGAACTATGTATCTAATATTTGTTCCTATGTACTAGGTGGATGCAGTGACTGGTTACCCATGCATTTTAGTGAGATGGAGAATTTACCATATAAAAACTCTTCCATTCCTATTTTGTGGAGGAAACATTTCATCCTCAATTGATCAATGTTCTTCAGACTACTGGAACCTATATTTTTAACTTACATTGGTTGAGTAGTGTTGTTGGGGTCAATCATGCAGATTCATGTGCCATCTATATTTTCAATTGACATATGTTTTTCCTTTGTTTTCCATCTGATCATTTTTTGAGTAGTGTCATTGGGGGAACTCATGTAGATTGTTGTCTTCTTGATCTTGATCATCCTATTTTTAGACAAGGTTCTTTAGTTATAACACTATAGCAATCATCTTTTGATATTTTTTAATAGCTTCTTCCTAATTTAGTGATGTTCTTCATGTTCCTATTCTTCTTGGGACATTATTTTGGAGGCTTCTTAGTCCTTCATCTTATTTTCACTCTTTTGGAGAGGTTTTTTCTCCCACAGGGGTTTTATCCTTTTCTTCGCTTATGAGAGTTTGTTTTGTACATGGGTACCTCATCAGGCCTTGTTGTCAGGACCCATATTTTGCATTTTTGCATTGGTTTTTCCTCCCTAAGTTACACTTAAGGGGGGTGTTGGCATGAATAAAATCTTGTACCTAGTTAGCTCTTTACATACCACCTAAACATACCTCCAACTCTACGACATCCTCCATAGGCTCCCACTTCAAACCTAACTACAACATACACTGACATAATAAAAATACCTACTCCACTCCAAAAACCATCACATCATAGAAATATACTAATCTCCCTACTTACACACATCCACCACATAGCACCTCTCCATAATACCAACATCGTTTGCGATAGTACACCAATCCTAATCCACAAAATCCCTCATGTGGTTATCAAAATCCACCACCATCAGACTATCTCCAAGGTCAGCAATCACCACATCCCACATCCACATATAATCCAATAGATCTGAATAATCTATCTCTTTAGATTCAAAACTTGCGAAAAAAAATAGCAAACATCCACATGGGACCACAAAAAAAGAGTTATGTAGTAGAAGACATGTGTCCCTTCCTATTCGACAAGACTTTATATATGCCACCCTTTCCACATCATTTTGAAATGCCTAAATTTGAAAAATATAAGGGGATACCCTCGTGATCACATGAGATAGTTCTACATAGCTTGCTTACAGGTAATATATGATGATACTTATCAAATCCACCTCTTTCCAAGAAGCTTAGGAGGGCAAGCCATGAAGTGATTTTCTAGATCCCCTGGGGGCATAAGAACCTTTAATGAAATAGTTGATAAGTTTATCGTACATTTCTCCTACAACATGGACCATGAAATAATAATGAAAAACTTATGAAAAAATAAATAGAATGATGGAGAAACATTCACCTCTTTCTTACAAAGGTGGAAAAACTTAGCTAGCAAGAGCCAATATCACATCCCAAAGAAATAATTGGTTGAGATGTTCATCCAAAACATGAATGCTAAAGTGGGTTTCCATTTGAAAGTTCTATGTTCTAATTTATTTGATAATTTAATCGAAATGGGGCTTACTATTAATAAATCCCTAATTTTTGAAGGACTTGTTAAAATATTCAAAGAAAACAAAAACTTATTCAAACAATTCAAATGACAAGTCCTACTATTAGAATAAGAATAAAAATGTTGTCAATGCAATAATGGTGTGGTTGATGCTAAATGGCTCAAAATTTCCAACCCACCTTACGTATACCAACACCAAGAAAATCAACAAATCTATAGGATATTATACAATGATCACCTTTTAGACTCACCAACAACCCAGAATGAAAATTCACTCCTTTAGGAGAACCCATTGAGTCTATGCTTCAAAAACTACTCCAAGAAAATATAGCCACTTTTTTATAATTCAATCAATAACCCACATGATAGAAGGACACTGATTTCTATGACTACCACTGAGTAAAAGAACACAAAACTCCCAACTTTGTAAAATTGAAACACCTTATTCGTGACTTAATAGTAAAAGGTGATATTGGTGTTGAAAACTAGAAAAATTCCTCAAACAATGATCATGTGATCTTCAAATATCTCTTACATAATCATGGAAAAGGAAACACCTCTAACCAAGGTAGTAGCTCAAGAAATAATACCAATTACACAACCGTCAACTATGATTATATAGTTAGCCATATTGAGGAAGTTGAAAACCATGTATTGACTATCACTATAAAGAACTCAAAACTTGAATGTAACGTTACAACACATAGAAGAAAAATCACTCTACAAGGAGCCCCATCTAGAACATCCATTACACCTCAGTTTAATGTAGTGGATCAACTGAATAAAACATCAACCCAAATATCCATTCTCAAGCCTTTGCGCATATCATTGAATCATAAGGATATATTAGATAAAGATCTTAGAGAATCATCAGTACCAACATATCTTAATATGAACCAATTTTAAGCTATGGTTGGTCATATCATCGCTTCACATCAGCTAATTTTTTTTGATAAATATAAGGCATCCCATTTGCTTATTCAAAATGATTCCCTTCACCTCAAAATATTTATCCATAAACATCACATAAAACATGTCCAAATATATGGTGTTGTTGGCTTGAAAATATGCAATTTAAAATTGGTCAAAATAATAGGATACTATGAGGAAGTTATAGATTCAACAAATAAAATATTAATCAGAGCTTATGATGAGGCTAAACATCCATCCAAAGGGACCATTATTATTCTAGATAGAGTGGGAGCACCAACCAAAGCCACAGTCTTCCAAGCATTGGATCTCAAACTACCTTACAAGATGCTTCTTGGTAGCCCATGGATCCATGGCATGTAGGTTGTACCTTCTACTTTACACAAATGTCTCAAGTTCTATCATGAAGGAAATGAAGTAACTATTCTGATAGATCCAAATACTTTCCTAAATTGTAGCAACTTGCAAGGATATACCACACTTCATGTTCATAACAAAACTGAAGAAGCCTCCTCCAAGTCCTACTTAGACTCTTTAGAACTAGTTCAAAAAACTCATCAGTCCATGATTACACCTGTAGTTAAGCTCAAAATTAAAGACAAAGGGTGTGGGGAATATGATATTGTTGAAAAACAAGGTGAAGAAAGCTTGCAATATGAACTTAAATGTGTGAATGCAAATCTGAAATATGTAGATTAACCTTAGCCTTAGTGTGAAGAAAGAATGAGAGAGATAGAAAAATCATAACACATGCAACAACAGATTTACGTGGAGAAACACCGAAGGGAAAAAACTCCACCACCAAAAGAGAGGCAAGTATATTACTAATAATCTGAAATATTACATGCAGAAATATACTTCTCTTATCAATTCCTGTAAAATCTGGCAGCACCCTGTTACCCTGCAAAACTGAATTCTTATAACACTAGCTCAAGGCCCCAATTTATAGAGATTTGTGAGGATGAAAACCACCATGGTTTCACCAAACAATAGGCAGAAATACCACCTAGAAAAACCCATGCCTCCCTCCTTGAAATGGTCAAAAAATACCAAAATAGCATCTTACAGATGCTCTTACAGCTGTCATAAGGCATCTTTCCTGCATGGGTGCCTAGGTCTAAAAATAGCATAATCTGTCATAGGGAATCTGTCATACTATCATAGCATCTTATGACAACTTGCATGCATGTCATAGATGCTCTTACAACATCCTATTTTGACCCAACAACCTTATTTTAGAAGATTCCAAGGTGGGATGCCTTGCTAATTTGTCCTTTTCCATAAGGATAAACGGTAACAGTAACACTGCATTTACATAGTCTCTTTCACCACTGCTGGTCAAACAGTTTCACCTCTTATGGGTAAATGTACAAAACACTTTATGAGAATAATAAAATAAAGGATTTACAAGGTTGATGACACCTAAATCCTAACATTCTCCCACTTGACATCATACATTGTAAATTACACCCATAGAGATACAATTACATAGAATTAAGTACAGTGATCAAGGCCCATGGCCTTTTTGCACCAAGAGAACTTTTCTATGGTAACTAGCTTTGTAAGAGAATCTGCAACATTATCCAAAGTGTCAACTTTTTCAATCAAGACTTATCCATTCTCAACCATTTCTCGCACAAAGTGATACTAAACATCAACATGCTTAGTACGAGCATGATACATAGGATTTTTAGCCAAACATATGGCACTCTGACTATCACATCTGATCCTCACTATCCTGCAATCAAAACCAATACTATTACCAAGTCTCTGTAACCAAACTGCCTCCTTAGAGGCATGTGTAGCAGCCATATACTCTGCTTCAATTGTAGACAAAGCAACTGTAGGTTGTATTTTACTCATCCAACTCACTGCTCCTCCAAACAAAGTAAACACATAGCCACTAGTGGACCTTTGACTATCCAAGTCACCTACCCAATCTGCATCAACAAAACCTTGTAATTCCAATGACTTATCAACATTCTCAGTACCATGATAAACCAAATAGTAATCAGAAGTGCCTTGCAAATATCTAAATACCCTTTTAACAAAAGTCCAATGTTCTTTACCAGGGTTAGACATAAACCTACTTAAAACTCCCACTGCTTGGGCTATATCTGGTCTAGTACAAACCATTGCATACATTAAACTACCGACAACACTAGCATAAGGAACTGTAGACATTTCATCAATATCATCATCCAATTTAGGACACATGTCTAAACTCAACTTAGTACCAATAGGAAATGGAATATTTACTGGTTTACAGTCCCGCATATTAAACCTTTGCAAAATAGTGTTAACATACTTACTCTGACTTAACCAAAGCTTTTTGTGAATCCGATCCCTAATGATTTCCATCCCAAGAATATATTTAGTGTACTCTAAATTCCTTCATATCAAATGTGCTGTAAAGTTGAGTTTTGTCTCCCTAATCATTGCCTTATTGTTACCAATGAACAACATATCATCCACATATAAGACAATAATCAATATCCGGATCATCGGCTAACTTTAAAATAAACACAGTTGATCCTCATCACTTAACAAAACCATATTTAATGCAAATGCATCAAACTTGGTACCACATCCTAGGTGACCTGCTTTCAAACCATATAGAGATCTTTTTAACCTGCAAAACCAAGTGTTCATTTCCTTTCACAACAAACCATGTCAGTTAAAATATAAATTTCTTCCTCTAGATCCCCATGCAAAAAAGCAGTTTTAACATCCATTTGTTCTATTTCTAAATCATAAGTAGCAGCAATGGATAAAATGAATCTAATAGAGGTTAACTTAGCAATAGGAGAGAATATTTCACCAAAATCAACTCCCTCTCTCTGGGAGTAGCCCTTGGCCACTAATCTGGCCTTGTACCGTTCTAACTTTCCATCTGCACCAAACTTCTTTTTATATATCCACTTACAACCAATGGCCTTTCTTCCTTTGGGAAAACTAACAAGGTCCTAGGTGTCACAGTTTTTCAATGACATCATATCATCATGCATGGCCTGCATCCAAGACTCACATTCTTCTGAAGAGAGAGCCTCCCTGAAAGATCTAGGTTCATCATCAGTACATAACAAAGCAAATTTACAACGAAAATCAGGTGGGCTATACCTGTCAACTGGATTTCGTTGTCTTGTGGATCTTCTCAAAGATGGAGTAAGAGGTTCCTCCTCATGTTCATCCTCATTGTTTTCAACTTCTTCTATTACAATGGATTCGTTAGAACTCTCTTCTTCTTCTCCATCTTCTTATCCATCTCCCTATTCTTCCACATGTGCATCTTCTTGATTAGTTTTAAAATGTACTGTCTTTGACTTTTCCTTTGGTTGCACATCTTTAGAGTTAGCTCTAAATTCCTTGAAAATAACATCTCTAGAAAATATCATCTTTTGTGTTAGTGGATTCCAAAGTTTATAACCTTTAACATTTTCACCATAACCTACAAAGATGCATTTCTGAGATTTGGGATCCAATTTAGACTACTTCTCTTGAGGCACATGAACAAAAGCCTCACAACCAAAGAACCTTAAATGTGAAACTGAAGGCTTTTTACCCAACCACATTTCATAAGGAGTTTTATCAACAAGAGCTTTACAAGGAGATCTATTAATTAAATAACAAGCAGTATCAACAGCTTCTACCCAAAAGCATTTGTCTAACATAGCACTACTTAACATGCTCCTAGCTCTTTCCATTAATGTATGGTTCATTCTTTCTACTACCCCATTTTGTTGGGGTGTGTAAGGTGTAGTCTTTTGCCTAACAATTCCTGCATGTTTGCAAAACTCATCAAATTCCTTAGAACAATATTCACCCCCATTGTCAAATCTCAATACTTTTATCTTATAATCTATTTGCTTTTCAACCAATGCCTTAAATTCCTTAAATTTGGTGAAAACTTCAGATTTTGTATGCATAAAATAAATCCAAGTATATCTTGAGTAATCATCAATGAAGGAAACATAATAACGAGATCTACCCAAAGAATCTGTATCCACTGGACCACACACATCCGAATGAATAAGTTCTAACAATCCATTAGCTTTATTAGATCTTTTAGGAAATGATGACCTATTTTGTTTACCAAACACACAATCCTCACAGAAATCATTTTTACCAACAGAATAATCAGAAATACCATCTACTAGTTTCTTATCAAGTATGGTCCTAAGACCTTTTTCACCAATGTGACCCAGTCTATGGTGCCACAACATACATGCACTTTCAGTGCTAGTTACAAAAAAGGAGTTACAAAAAAGGAGTTACAAAAAGTAGAGGCATGTAGCGTAAATAAATTCCCTGTCCGAGATCCTTTAGCAACCACCAAACTTCCCCTTACCATCCTGCAACCAGACTTGTCAAATGTCACATGCATCCCATAATCATTCAACTTGGAAACGGAAATTAAATTGTTTGTAAGTCTTGGAATATGTAAAACATCATCAAGGGTTTTAACCCTCCCATCACTGAAACACAACTTTACCT
>VDFB02379639.1:0-15099 GCA_007258455.2 Sequoia sempervirens | reverse complement strand
GTTGCTGCAGGAGGTGTTGAGAATGGCTGAAGTAAGAGCGTCTGGCAAGGAAAATAATGCTGAATCCAGCAAGGAAAATGCATCTAGACAAGCTATGATCAAGAAGCTGAGCAAGTCTTTCCTGCCGGAGTCAAAGTTCTCTTCGAAGCTGGGCAAGTTGAGTGACACAAACTTGGGCTCTTTCAATATGGAAGCTTTCAAAAGCCGAATGATGGGAATTGGAGGCCATCGTCCATCAATCACTTCGCACAATATTGTTAGAAGTGGACTTTATGCAGCTGTTGGTTTTCCACTAGCAATTCAGTGCCTAGAGTTGATCATGGAGTGTGCTAACTGTTACAACCCAGAGCGAAGGACTATCACTTCACCGGATGGCAAGTTGTTCGCCAACCTCACACCTGCAGCTATTGGCGAAGCATTTCGAATTCCTTCACATGAGAAGATGATTTACAAAACAAGAGAACGTGCTGAGCGTATGTATGCTTCTACATTTGATAGATGTGCTGATATGATAAACTCTTGTTGGATGAACAAGCCCAAGCCAACTCGCACGGTTGTCAAGCAGATAATCTCGAGGACGAAGCGTGAATATTGGTGATTTGATTATGATGCTCACCGTATTGGAGGATGTCCCCGCACTTTTTATCTTTGAGTCATGATGTTTTACTGCGGAGCATCAACCTTGTGCTAGAAGGCAAGGAGCATATCGACCGGGCGTGATGATTAGTGATAATTTGTACGAGCAACTCCGGAGTTTGAGGAGAACGAAAACATTCTATATAGGCTCATACATTATCTACATGTTGGCTCATATGAGGAAGTACAAAGGAATATCATACAAGGAGCCTATTGGGTGTGGCTCTCAGCAGTTCAAGATTCATGAGGCTGGTCCGCAGCTGCACTTGACAAGCACATCTCACTACAAGAGAGTCAATGACGCCTTCACCATTCACATAACGAGATCACTTCAACAAAGAACTCATCATAGGATCTCCAAGGAGGCTCAGGAGTTGATAGAAAGGTACGGGTGTTGGTTTATCCAATTTCTGAAATTTGGTTCAGTCAGAAGTGCCTCCAGGGTGATTCTCAGAATCAATCAAGCTTCACGATGAATCATCTAGCTCATTCATCGGATCAACCTGGAAGCCATAGATCGAAGGTCAAGTAGGGGTTGAAAATCGAGAAAAGTTGAAAAATTCAAGAAAATGGTTAAGTCTGGGAGAAGTTGGTGCCTCTAGCCAAGAAGGGCGCCCAAGTTGTCTTGCCTTAGTCAAAATTTCAAAATTTCAAAATTGCAAGATGAAGAGAATGTCCAAGTTCAATGAACAGGCAGATTTAGGGGTTTGAAGATAAAAGCAAAAAGAAAGCAGGGTTTTCTCAAGCCTGCAGCTTATTTAAGAGGCTTTTATAATTCAAATTTCATTATTCTTTGCAGGTGGCGTCCAAGTTGAAGAGGGGCAGCAACTTTGATGTTTTTATTTCAAAATTCAAGAGTTCAAGGTTGCTGATTTTCAAGAAGTTCTTCATTAATTTTCAGACCAGCAATATAAGACCTTCCTTTTTCATGCTTTTTCATCCAGAACATCAAGTTTTTGAAGGAAAAGGTCAAAGGGTTTTAGTTTTCAGCCATTTGGGTCTTTTCATCTCATTCTTCTGAAGAATTTTTGAAGATTTAAAAAAAAAAAGTTGCAGTAGCTGTTTTTTTCTTGCATGTCAGTGAAATCTTCAGGGTTTCCAATTTTTGATCATCTGGGTCCTCTCAAAACAGTCTTCTGAAGAAAACCCGTAGCACAGCTTTTTTTTCTAATTCTAAGGTTGGCTGCTTTTTCGATCAGCCTTGAGTGTTTTTCAAATTTGATCAACTGGGTCCATTTCCAATTACATTCTGAACAAAACCCAGGTGCCAGCTTTTTTCGTGAAAAAAATTGAAGAAATTAGGGTTTGCTGCTTTTTTAGTCTAAATTCAAAATTTTAAAAAACGAACGATCTAGGTCTTCTTGAAACGAAATTCTTAACAAAACCCATGTCTCAGAAAAATCTTAAAAAATTCGTTCGTTTGAAGAAGAAAATCAGCAGGCTAAAATTAGAAAGGCAAAACTTGTCAGAATATAGTCAAGTTTACAGGCAATCTTCAAGGTTTTCAGTATGGAATACACTCCCATCAAATTCAGAGCCAAACAAGTGTTGTATCATGATTATCTGAACAGATGAGGTTGAGAAGTATGTTTTCAATACCACTATGGACTAAAAACTTCATCGTCTCAGCTGAAGAGTGTGAAAAGGTGTGATATGAGCAAAAGGACAAGTGTTGGGAAAGAGTTGTACAAAATTCTTCCATTGAAAAATCAAGAGAGGTGTCAAAAGCATAAAAGTTGCAAAAGATATGTTGAAGCAAGATGGTATAATTGTAAAAGGTCATCACTCCAATTGCAGAGCCGCCAAAATTAGCAAAGATTTGATAAAGAAATTGAAGATATCAAAGATTTTCTAAGATCAATTGCACAAGGTGAAGAAATCTCGGAAAAGCGCAACTTTGCTATTGATGGAATAGATGCACTTGATTGGGACACAGTTTCCTGCTTTTTAGCGGATGTGATTGAGATTCAAAGCGGCTAGAAGCTTTCTTTCCGCTTTCTTTCTATTCTTGGAACGATTCTTATCCATTCTTTGAAGAAGAGAAAGAAGATAAATTGTAATAGTTGGCATTTCCTGCTTTTCCTGCTTTCTTAGGTGTTAGATGTTATCTTCTTTCTAGATTTAAAAATAAAGTTTGCTTGCTGAGCAAGCCCTAGGTTGTAAAAGCAAGGAGATTTTAGGGTTCCCTGCTCCTCTGCTTGCCTAAAAATAAGAGTCTTTGCTGATTAGTTTCTTTAACGGTTATTGTGATAGCAAATTGCGAGCCTGTAATGCAGCAAGTTGTTATTTAGTGTCAGTTCAATTGTGTTTATGATAGCAAATTGCCGAGTCTCTTTTAGCCAACAGGTAGTTGTTGTAATTGCTGTTCTCTTTGTTTAAGAACAAGATTGCAAGCCTCTTTACCTACAATTTCTTGTTCCGTGCATGTGTTTAGTGTAATCTTTGTTCCAAAAGTTTGAGAAATAAAATCATGAGCCTCCTTTGCCTTGGTATAATGTCTCAGATTTCCGTTTATTGTGTTATGCTTTTATGAACTTAATTTCATCTTACATTGAAAGTAAGTAGGTGTATGTTAGGAAAGAGTTTATTGAAGCACTTTGTCAGAGAATCAACCTTGTTCATTTCTAATTTCTCTTGCTCTGTGTTTACTTGAGAAATTAGAAACGTCTTTAGCGTGGGTTAGTCGTAGTTGAAGT
Source organism: Sequoia sempervirens (assembly GCA_007258455.2). Classification (NCBI taxonomy): domain Eukaryota; kingdom Viridiplantae; phylum Streptophyta; class Pinopsida; order Cupressales; family Cupressaceae; genus Sequoia; species Sequoia sempervirens. The sequence continues at coordinate 11,767 of VDFB02379639.1, read as the reverse complement.
TCTAAATCAGAAAATCTTAGCTACGATGCTTGAGTTTTATAAACCTTGTGCTCTTAGCTGAATAAAAAGATAGGAAAATTAGTTTTAATTTACTTTCTTTCACACCATCAGCAAGAGGGAGCTTCCCCTCCTAATTTGAAGAGCAGTTTATCTGTGCATAGCTGTCCGTTTCAAATCTGCATTCCAGAGGTGCGAACTTAAACACCAAGATGTAGATTTAAAAAAATCTTCTAAGGACATCTGGGAAACATTGAATACTTTGTTTGGATCAAAAGTTGATAGTGTAGAAATAGCTATAAAACAAGAGTTGTATGGATTGAAAATGGAAGAAGGTGAAGATATAGTGTCTCACATCAATAAATTTTGTTCCTTGATAAGTCAGTTGGCTGGTATAAATGAAGAAATAAAGGAAAATGATGCAAAAGCCATACTTTTAAATAGTATGCCAAATAGTATGACTCACAAGTTATTCACCTTAAGCAAAATCAATCCAAGTCTAGAATGTATTATATCCACATTGCTTGATCAAAGAAACAAACATGTTTCAGAAGAAGAAGTTGCATTGACCGCACAAAACAAGGCTAGTACTTCTTACAAAAAATGAAAACATATGACGAAGTTCAACATGCAAGTGGCACGTGTTTCTATATTAAAAAGACAGGACATGTAGTACTGAATTGCAAACAGAGAGCACGGGATCTTCTTGATGGAAAGTTGCAAGATAATGCTATGATAATTGAAGGAAAGGACCACACTTCAAGTGATGAAGATACTCCACATCAAAGTGACGAATAATATTTGTACTAATTTCTAGTTTTTCTCTATGTCAGTACGAAGGGGGGATGTTAGAATTTAGTACTTGACATAAATAGTTAAATAAATAAATTAACATGCTATTGTTAATTTAATAAATAAATTTGGTTTTGGAAGTTATATTCCTGTAATTAGTTTCATACGGGAATAATAGCCTTATAAAGCCAATACTGTGTAATAGATTTTGTGTAATGTGAATGACTGAACTTTAATTTGAGAGCAATCTCATTTTTTTCTCTCTCATTTCAATATAATTTGTGCAGTGTCAGTCCATTGTTTCCTGCACTATCGTTTTAGATAGCTAGCCAGTGTAAACATATGCTACTGGCAGTCTATAAGTAGATAACTGATGTTTGTCTTCATTGGCCTCACATTCGATACAATGGATTTAAGCAAAAATTCGTTGTTGAAACCAATTTCTGGTGTATTGAATGGGTGTTGAATTTGTGTAAGTATGAAGCTGCTGTTAGATTGATTTCTGTTCACCCTCTGCACAATATCAACATTGCTCTATGAGGATGCATTTCTATTGCAAATTTTCACTTAAAACATTTTGTTGTATATTTTTTTCCTTATACTATATCATTTTTTTTTTGACTGCATGTAGGCTGAGACTTTAAGTCGTAACTAGTTTTATCTAGCAATAGTGTGATGAAAGATGGCATTGACCATTGTTGCAATAGTGTGATGTTTGTCTTCATTGGCCTCACATTCGATACAATGGATTTAAGCAAAAATTCCTTGTTGAAACCAATTTCTGGTGTATTGAATGGGTGTTGAATTTTTGTAAGTATGAAGCTGCTGTTAGATTGATTTCTGTTCACCCTCTGCACAATATCAACATTGCTCTATGAGGATGCATTTCTATTGCAAATTTTCACTTAAAACATTTTGTTGTATATTTTTTTCCTTATACTATATCATTTTTTTTTTGACTGCATGTAGGCTGAGACTTTAAGTCGTAACTAGTTTTATCTAGCAATAGTGTGATGAAAGATAGCATTGACCATTGTTGCCTTTAAAAGTCATTTCTCTTTGTAACCTTTGTTGATCTTCTACATGCCAAAGAAATCTTAAAAGTTCCAGATAACATGTATCAATCATGTTTGTGTGATTTGATATTAAGTATAGTTCACATCTCAATAGAGAGGAGTATTCAATAACTTAATTGCTTGAAGAAGATATTGAAGGATAATCTTAAAGGTGGAAAATAACCTGCACTCTTGATTAATTTGAACAGTCAATGAATTGGAATATTTTACTTGTATAAGCGTTAAATGAGAATGATAGCCCTTAAAAGTTCAAAATTAAAATTTACACTGTCTAATATTGTACATACCATTTCAATATCAAGTCCTATAATTATTTATATGTTTTCTAAGTTTAAGTCCTATGATTATTTATATGTTGTCTATGTTTAAGCTTGCAAAAGAATCTGAGAGTTGGGTAAGGCCAAGGGCTTAAATGTTTTTTCATTGTTTTTCTCTTGAATGTAGTTAGTTGTTAATTGTATAGACATGCACAATTCAGTGTTATGTTTATATTTCTCATACATGGTTCTTTGTGTGGAGGTGAATAGAATGGAGAGTGCTTGCACTAATACTATATGTCTAGGGCACAACCTGACTTGTTGTATAAGTTCATAGTTATTTGTTTCATTAAATTTGAGGTCAAATGTGTCTTTTTGTCCATGTATGAAATGTTCGAAAATTGGTTTCCTAATTTGAATTTCAGTGTCCTAAAAAGAGGTTTGTATAGAGAACAAACACACATATATCAATTCCTATACACAACTTTTATGATGACTCTTCAAAAATTATCAGATGATAAATTTTGCTTGTGTAGCCTACTGGAACATTGAATGACTTTTGTTATGGTTCTAAACTTGTATATACAGCAAAACAACCAATTTCGTCCCGCCCTTCTCAATTTGATGGTATACCAGTGCTTCCTGTAGAAGGGGTGGATGCTCTTAGTCCACCTGCTCTCTGGTTGAACGTACAGGTATTTTTTTGCATGCAAGCTATTGTTGAATTATCAGATTTTGGAGGATTATTACTTGACACTGTTTATGAGAGGTTGCCTTTCTTTCAGCCCTCAAAATGAAATTGTCTTGATCATCTATTTCTTTCTTAGAATATCTCACAATTGGTTCTTCAATAACAATATGTTCTTAAAATGTTTTGACTGAATATTCATATGAACTAGCATCTTAAATAGTATGTTGAATGATGCATTTCTTGATATTTAGTTTTTTGAACACTTCTATTATATCTCAATTTTAATTACATTGGACTAGCTGGGTAGTGTGGTAGCAATTTGACTCTCTTGTTTATTTCAAAGTTCATAATTTCTTCGAGGTAAGTATACATTCTGAATGAAACTGAGATTATGTTACTTTTCTGTGGGTTCTCATAATTTTTTTATGGTTGTGACAGTATTCTAAGTTTTATGAGGAGCACAATTTAAGCACCATACAGTACATTCTATCTGCAGCAAAAAGTACTAGCTTTGAATATATTTCTTCACCAGAGGTGGAATTTTTAAGAAGAATTAGAAAGGGACTCCGGAAGAGCAGGTCAAAGTTGGTACTGAGGTTCCTGGATAAGAAAGATATTGAACCATCAACAAACAAAGCATATGGCACCCTCTTGAATAATTTAACATCGCTGAAGAGCTATGCTTCTGGAATTCTAGTTCCCAAAGAATACATTTGGCCTCTTAGTGATGGTTATATACATACGCCCACAACTCTAGTGCAAGATGCCCATAAAGCAGGGCTGGAAGTTTATGCTTCTGATTTTGCAGCTGATGAATTTGTTATGAGTTATAACTATAGCTATGATCCAGTAAAAGAGTATTTGCAGTTCGTGGACAATCCAGAATTTTCTGTAGATGGTGTACTAACAGATTTCCCGGTAACAGCATCAGAGGCTATAGGTAGAATTTCCATGTTCCAAATCGTTGATAGATTCCACTTTTTATGAATGAGTTCTTATGATTATGTTGAGAATTTGTGATTTTTAGTATTTACATAATGTGGAAAGGATATTTGATTTTTCTCTTTGGAATAAAGAAAGTAATTATCTAATGTGCAGTACAGTGGAATAAGTATTTTGTCTCTCATCAGTTCAATCGATTTTAAGAAGTGCAAGCTTTCATACTTTCATCATTAGAGAATGATTTGGGGTCCAAGCAACAAAGGGTTTTGATTCTGGTAGGATATAACTGTTGTTTGAAATTGGATATCCGTATGAATGGACATAGCCTGCATTTTAACATTTATAATGTGTTAGATAAAAAAATATGAATTTTTGAAATGCGTGTTTGGTCTTTATGCAGTTAAGAATTTATATCAGTTGCACATATATTCTCAATCAGTATATACAGTGGAAGCTACGTCTTTTTTGGGCCTTTTCTGGGCATCCCTGTCAGCATAATGTTTTGGGGATGCAGAGAGATCTCAGAAACATGCCCGATCTCCCATACTAGAATGGGAATGTCCCAGAAATGACACCTAAACCCTTGTAAATGTCTGCAGATGTCAATGACATCTCTTGACTGTCTGGGGATGTCCAGCTGCCCCCAGACAGTAAATGATATAAAAAGCACACTAAAAAACAAAAAATGAAAAAAAATAAAAGGGTAGAATTCTGAGCATCTTTGATGCAGATCATACTGACTTGGAGTATCTAACGTGGAAAACACATGAAAAGGAAAAATAAAAATTGGAAGTTGAGTATCTTTGATGCTAAGTATTGTTAACATATGGTCCTTTTAGATCCACATGCAGTATTCTTGAACCTGCCTCAAGATTTTATTGTGATGTTCTTTTGTCATGTCCCCTGTTCTGACATAAGTAATTGGAAGTCCCCTGGCTTAGTATTGTGAGGGAAATAAATTAGTAATAATATCTTAAGTTGTCTTAGTAACTTTATATTATATTTCTAAAATTGGCAACTTATGCTTTATTATTAAAAGAGAGTTCAATATTAAAAAATGTTTCTAGAAAATAGGGTCAATGTAATGTTATATTAAAAATGCATGTTCTAGACATTTTTAGAATAAGCTAGAGAAGAGGTTGGGTACAGAAGTGTTGGTGTACGTTTTATCATTCACCGAACACTTTAGAATAAAAAGTCCAAAGACACTTTATCCTCTCTTGAAAAACCACCGCGTATGCTAAGATTGCGAGAAGATCATATGGCGATTCCAAGGTTTCTTTTGTTAGGTCTTGAAGTGTGGATAAGGTCAATGGTCGTTGTGATATGCTGGTAATACACAAAGGGACTTACGTGAACAAATAACTCACAAGCTAGGACTTAGACTAATTTGACAATAATGCTCTCCTTTTTCTCGTTTTGGTTTTTGGTTTGGGCTTTCAAAAAAAATGTGCAAAAGGATCAGGGTTTAGAAGTTTTATGCTAATCCTATGAACTCAAGAGACAGTAAAGACTGGGTGAAACCAATAACAACACTTTGCTTTGCCACACTGAGGACAACTACACAAAGTGAGTGCAATCTTCTAGGGGTGTGCTTATGATTTTCACGTCATGAATAACTACCATCAAATCGAACAATATTTATTTAGACAAAAGTTAAGCATCCACAATAGATAAGCTCAGGCTAACTTTACGCATCGAACGAAGAAAGTATGAGGAAAGTTTCACCAATCTCTACTATCAAATCTTTCATTCATCTAACATACATTCAACTCAAATTCTACTTTAAAATCTATTCTATGTTCTATACTAAATCTATTCTATTATTGAAGGAGATATGCAACCATGCAACCACTTGACAATAAGAAGGATTCAAAGCAAATCATGCATTTGAACTTTTATTATCCAAAGTAGCTATACGCAACAATTTCATAACACTCTCTTCACCAAATGAAAATGAGAGAATGATAGTTTATATAGAGTTTTTGAAAACAAATGAATGGTCGAGATCAATTTAAGATCAATGACAGAGATTAAAACAAATCAACCCTAACTAGGGTTTCCGAAAACAATCATCAATATCTAGTGGATGAAGAACAAGTGGCTTGAGGAGCTATCTTCTAGGAGGCGCATCCTTATCCTCTTGAGTGGCTGTGTATTCAATGAATCTAGACACTATTATGCCGACCTCTTCCATTGTGACATGTGGCAGCATGTTGTCCTTGAATTCCAGCATGTCTAAATCATTTGCACATTTGGTGAAAGCGATCTCCCACTCTAATTCTTGTCGTAGGAAGGCATCCTGGATGGTCAAGAAGTTTGACGCCTTAGTCAAATTTTGCCTCAAGATTGGCCCGTTGATGGTGAAGAAAGTCTCCTGAATTCTGAGCTTTAGATTTTCAAGCTGCATATCATTCTCTCGGACAATATCCCTCTCAAGGACATTTGCAGCCACAAGTAAAATCTTATTCTGAATTTCCCTCGTTTGCTCTTCAGCTCTAACACCATCTGCCTTCACCTTCTCCAAGACTTCGCTCCGCGCAATCAATGCCTAGTACCAGTTATTGAAATCATATGCAACACCTGCTGCAATAACTTTTTCATCAATTAGTTCCTACTTCGGAACTCCTTTCAGCACTTTGAGGCATGGGATAATTTTGTCCTGAATATCTTGGACGTTGTCCCATGCTTCTTCCAAAACTGCAATCCTTGAAAGCAAAGAGGAAGCTTGTCCATAAGCCAACATCAATCTTTCCACGAATGTATTTGCTTCTCCACTCGTGCTTGCTATCCACTCGGTTTCTTTAGCAGTGACCATCTCTTCTTCAAAATTTTTGATCGTTTCTTGTGAAGAGTTCAAAAGTGGAGGAACTATTGGGTCGGCCTGATCAATAGGTTTGGTTAAGTGCTGAATGTATTCTTTCAGGCGTTCAATCTCCTTATATTCTCTTTTCTTTGCCACTTCCTTTTCCAACCTCGCCTTGATGGTAGTGACTGAATTGTCTAAGTCTTCAACCTCTTGACCTTTTGTAGTCGGACCCAAGTCGACAGTAGTGATGCCATATTCTTGGGGAGCAATATCCTCCTTTGACTTATCCACCGTTGGTACAACAATTTGTGCTGAACAGTGACCGGCTTCGTCCCTCTGGATTGTGGAAAACATTTTGGCGGGCTTCTCTATAGTAACTGTTTCCAACCTGGCCAAGAAATCGGCCCTATCATCTTCCTCTGGAATTTCTACTGGTACTTTTATCTTCAATTTTTCCTTTAACCAATCGGGAATAGTAGGCTACTCGATGCCTTCCTCTTCCTAAGTATTTTCTGCACATGGGATATCTTGGACTCCTCTAAGAGCTTCCCTCTTGAAATTCTTCGCCCAAAATATCCATTTCATTTTCGGACTCTAGTATTTCCATGCCTATGGGAGATGGGGGTTCATCATCCTTTGGTTGGATTGGCTCAATGTTCTCCTCAAGGATTGGAGAAGGAATTCTAATTTCTGCCAAGGACTCATCCTCAATGGTCAATATCTCGTTCACATTCCTAGACATGGCGGAATGAGATGGTCCTGACCTCTGTCTCTTTTGTACAGGTTCTTCATTTACAACCCTCTTCCCTTTTGATCTTATGTAGTCATCAATTGTTTCCTTCCTTTTCCTGGGATTGGTGCTTTCAATCGGCTCATCACCTTGGGATGCACCAATATTTGAAGAATAGGATTCTGCGTCGCCCATTAAATTATAAGTTAGAGTCACATTCCTTCGCCTTAGCTCTTGGATTTGTTGATCCAACCACCACTGTGAATATTTGACATCTAGCCTCATCAAGGTGGTTAAGTCAGCAAGCTCTGGTTTTGACCATTTTATAGGAGGAAGAGGCCGATTTTCATCAAAGCCTGGCTAAATATTCTCTCCATTGTCCTCAAGCTGATCGGGCACATGGAAAAGCTCGGTTGTTCTGATTAGGTTCACAGGCAATCTGGACCATAGTCTTTTCTTGATTTCATATTCATCTGCTGCATTCGCCCAAAAATCCTCCAGGTCTATCTTATGTTTGTATTTCCTTCCATTCACGGTCCCAATGTGATGATGGGGATCAAAATCTGCTCTAGACCAGTAAGACGTGAATCGATACCATTGCATCTCCAACCTGGCACTTTTGGCTGATTGTGTCAATGGACAAGACTCTTTCATATTCCCAGTGAAAAACATAAAGGTGATGGTAGCCTTCTGCTTTGATCTCTAGAGGCCTTGGTATGTTTCCAATTGCTTGAGGACTTTGAGCAAGACCATTCTGTTAGTAGGATAAATCGGAAGTTTGTAAGGACATCCGGTGAATCCCTAAACTCTTATGTAGGTGAATCTTGGAAATTGTATAAACCAGGATCCGTACTTGCTGATCAAGGTCTTGGCCTGATGAGTAAGCCTTTGATGCGTTCCTCGCAATATTCTAGTGATGTACATTATGAAGGCATCATTCGCTCTTTTGAAGTGTGTGACTCAATGTCCCTTCAAACTCCGACCTTCTAAAGGATCAAGTGGGTTTTGTCTGAAAACCCGGTTAGTCAAGGTAAAATTAGGGTTTATTTTTAAGCGATGTCTTTGCCTTGAGTTGGTGGATTCACGGCGGATTCTTTTCCGGTTTTCGAGAGCTTCTCGCAGCGGTATGTTCGCTCGGCATTCTCGAAAGCATCTTCGTGAATTTACTATTTTTAGTAAATTCTATTTTTGGCAGCTTTTCAGTTGGGTTCAGCATGGTTGACTTCCTACTTCAGTTTGGTCAGTTGACTTGGTCATTATTGGCTTCAGGGCACGATTGGAGAGATAAGTTGATATATTTAATTAAAAGTCACGTTTTAATATTATATTCGAACGTTGACCCCTTGGCCTAGTCTATTGACTTCATGTTGTTTTAAAAAGTGGTCTTTTGAGGGTGGCGCCTTCATTAAAGATTAATTTATTATTTACCTAAGTCAAAGCAAGCTTAAGTGGGCGCATTTATCAAAGCATTGAATTTATTTAAAATATCAATATTGAGCTTTGAAGGAAAAGGACGCCATCTTGGAGAAAGGATTAGGGTTTTGATCATTGAAGTGGATTTTAGGGTTTCGTGAAGTCAACACGAAGTTATAAAAGGAAGACCCTGAGCATCATTCTCATCTTTGGTCTACAGTATTGTTATGCTGCCGGTTTGGCTCTGGAACTGCTTCGAGGAATGAAGGCCTCCTAGCTCGGGCATCGCTTCTTGTTTGCAAGACAACAACTAGTGGTGATTCAGTCTATGTTGTGAGTTGCATTTAGTTTGTGCATTGTATTCAGCTTATTGCATTGTTAGATCTGATTGGCATATTAGTGGTTTTCAGCATATTAGAGGGTTTCCAGTTTTTGCATTATTTGATACAGCAGATTCATGTTTTTAATCATAAGTCAAAAAACATCAAAAATATTGTTCTGGGTATTAGCCCATTTCCATTGCTAGGCCTAGGCGCCATACTTCTCAAGTTTGTAGATTTTTTAGAGCTTGCTGTGATTTTCTAGAGCAGATCGCCCTTTTCAAGAAGCCGTACCACTTGCTGGTTGCATTGGAATCCGTGCATAAATAATATAAGGCTGTTTGATCTGTTTTCTGTGTCTTAGTCTAGGCGCCATCATTCTTAGAGAGTATTGCATTTTGTTTCAAGTCAATCCGATGATCTATGTGAGAGTTATGAACATTTGAGGGATTTCATAGGCTGCTGATTATTCATATAAAGTGCAGATTTGTGACAAAAATCAGAATTAGGCTCTTGATCATTGAGAGTGTTATGGTTTTGGCACTTCTATCCAAGATAAGGCAAGTTCTTTATGATGTAATGCTAATCTCTCAAACTCCTAAGCTATTGGCAGGCTGATGATTCTTATTTTTGTAAACTGACAGTAGTACTGGCAGTAAATTTCAGTCTTGTTCAAATCTGGTTGTAATGCTCAATTTCATTTGAAGTTATTGTAATAATTACATCTCCGCCCTATGGTAGCTACTTTCCCACTCTGGGTTAGCAAGCACATTCTGGGTGTTGAGTATTTTCAGCTTTCAGCATTTCTTTTCGAGTATTGTACTTTGTAACACTCCGCCATATGGTCGCCCCTCACTCCATTCTGGATTGGGTAGCACATACTTGGTGTCGAGTTCCCTTTCAACAAGTAGAGTAGAAGATCCTCTGACCATATGCTCGCCATCATCGGCTTGTATTCTTGCTTAGAGAGTTCCAGATACAATTTTGATTTAGATCCTCGACCACCAAGTTTCACACTCTGCCCTAACATCTAGATCCCGTGTACATTCCGTTAGAGTGTCAGTGACGCTTTGGTTGGTCTTCTAACCTTAACGGGTGCATTGATTGTAATTTGAATTTGAAAGAACGAAAAAATTGGCCCGAATATTTCAAAGTGGGTATCGCATGCGATCTCAAGCATCCTCATGGATCAATCCGTCTATGGAGCGAGAGAAAAGAGGTACAGTGCAAGGGAAGACAAAAAGGTTGGAAAACAGTTCCAGCCCTATCAGGCTCCAGAAGGACAGACAGCTTCAGAAGTCTTGAGGGCTCATTGGGAGTCTTTTCAGGAAACAGACATGGCAGAAGGTGAAAGGTCAGTTGGGTGTAACGAGAGGGTTACCAACAACACTAGAGATGATAGTGGAAAGGGAAGAGAGAGATCCATTAGTCCAGGACAGAGATTTGAAAGGAAGATGGATGCTTTAATGGATATGGTTTCGCACATGATGGGGAAAGTGGGCCAAAACACCATTCCACAGAACAACACTGGGTATAGAGGAGAGCACAGTGCTTCCAACCAGCATGATGGACATGTTGTTCCGCATGCTTCAAACAACACTTATGTCTCATCTAGGCCATTCAAACCCACCTTTCTGGCACCTATTAACACTCAGCTAGATCCTGAAGAGAATGCTTCATTCGTGGAGCAGTTGAGACTTGGCCGTGCAGAGTATGATTCTCTCCCTGGCGACATAAAGATGGATATGTCCTACAATGACTTTATGGATCATAAAAGGAAAAACAAAGGACAAGGGAGACACTATGATCAAAGAAGACCATCAACTCAAGGAGATTTGTACCAAGCTGTTAACAAGGTTACACTTCCACACTTTCACGGGAGTGATTCCAGTTCAGCTCGAGCTTGGATTCAGAAGCTGGATAACTATCTAGCTCTCAGACCTATGGCAGAAGAAGAGGCGATCAAGTTCGCTACGCTACACCTTGATGGGGTGGTGCACGAGTGGTGGTACCATGGCCTAGTTACTCTGGGTCATCGGTCTATCACAACTTATGATGAGTTCACCACTAGGCTCATCGAGAGGTTTGAAAAGAAGGATCCTGAAATTCATTTCAGAGAACTTGCACAATTGAGACAGTATGGCACAGTTGATGCCTACATTGCTAAGTTTCTGAGACTCTCAGTCATGGTGACTGGAATCACGGAGAGGAGATTGGTGATTCTTTTTAGTGAAGGTTTGACAGAACCACTTAAAGGTTGGATTAAAGCCTTTGATCCACCAACCCTGCAAGAGGCCATGAAGAAGGCAAGAAACATGGAGTGGGCTGCTCCTAAGGCAAAATTTCAGTCAAATTCCCCCTTTCAGAAAAGGGATAAAGGGAAAAGACCTCAGCATAGACCTCCTTTGAGACCTCAGCACAAGGAGTTCAAACATCACAATTCCCATGTCACCAGGTTGGATCCTGAAACCCTGAATGAACTCAGAAGAAAAGGGTTGTGTTTCCGGTGTAGGGAAAAATGGCCTCAAGATCATGTTTGCCCTAAAGGGGTTAAATTCAATCAGATAGAGTACTATTCTGCTGGTGAAAGTAGTTCTGATTTTTCAGACCAGCAATCTGATTTTGAAGAAAGTGAAGTAGAAAAAGCTCCAGAAGAGTCCGAAAATGAGAAGGAAAGTGGAGGAGTCTTGGCTCAACTTTCGAGCTTTCAAAGAAACGAATCCTTCAAGGTTCGAGGGAT
>VDFB02379638.1:0-26522 GCA_007258455.2 Sequoia sempervirens | reverse complement strand
CTCTTGGTTAAACACATATAATTACAAATACATCAAAGAATCCCTTTTTGCATCACTAAGCTATTTGAGCATGCCTCCATTTACATGATTACCACAACATCCGTTACACCCCTTACCCAAGAAAATTACCTAAAACTTATCTATCCTCAACTCATCGGCTCAGACCAACAAGGACCACCAATTGTAGATTTGTTCAAAAATTATGAGGCTATCTTTGAACTTATGTGAATCCAAGACCACATACCTTTTGGAGATCACAAAGTAGGGTTTGACATTGAACTCGACACACAAGAATACTATGGTGATACGATTGAATCCCTTAATCGCAAAACTAAAAATTTAAAAATAATTCAAGATCTCCAAGTGAAAACCACAAGGTGACAATTTATGATCACAAAATAGTAAAAACAAAGGATGTATTTGAAGGTGAAAACTTCTTTGAGGCAACCAAGGATGAGGGTTTCAATCTATGTAGTATTGTGATAAGTCAAGAAAAAATAGCAGTCCTAGTAGAAGAAATGCAACCAATCAATGTGGGAACAGATGAAGGACCTCAAGTTACATTATATGCCTCTTCATTGGATTATGAGGAACAAAAATGCCTAGAAACCTTTCTTAGAGAAAGGAAAATCAACTTTTCTTGGTCCTTCACATCCATTCCAGGGTCGGATACATCATTGGTCGTACATCATCTCATAGTGCATCCTCATGCAAAGCTAGTAAAATAAAAGCTATGAAAAATGAATTGCAAATCACACTATTAGTCAAGGTGGAATAAAAAGATTCTTGACATAGGTTTTATAAGGCTAATCAACTACCCAAAGTGGGTTTCAAACCTGTTAGCAATCTCAAAACCCATTGTGGGCATGATGATATGTATAGACTTTAGAGGTTTGAACAAGGCATGTCCTAAGGATGACTTTCCACTTCCTAACATCGACATCATCATAGATTTGACAACTGGTCATGAGATGCTTTGTCTTATGGATGGATTCTATGAGTATAACCAAATAATGATAACCAAAGAAGATCAACATAAGAAAATATTCACATGTCCATGAGGAACTTACTATTAGAATGTGATGCCATTTGGTCTCAAGAATTTAGGAGCCACCTATCAGAGGGTGATGACCTTGATTTTCACAACATGTTTCACAAAATCCTAAAGGACTATGTGGACAATATCCTATCCAAATTAGTAACAAGGAAAGAACATCTAGAAGTGCTAGCTAAATTTTTTGATAGGCTTGATAAATATTAGGTGAGGCTAAATCAAAAAAAAATTATCTTTGGAGTCAGTACTGATAAAATTTTGCAATATATTGTATAATGATGGAGAATCAAAGTGGACCCTACCAAATTCAAAGCCATCATGGAAATGCAACCACCGAAAACCCTCAAACAAATTCACAACCTATAAGGAAATATTTGGTCCATTAGAAGGTTTATTGCACAATTGGTAGATAAGCGTCACCCATTCACCCACCTACTCCATAAAGCTGTTACATTCAAATGGGATCTGCATTATGAAAAAGCATTCCAAAAACTAAAATACTATCTTGAAATACCACCCATATTGATGCCACTAGTGGTAGAGAAGCCATTGATACTCTATATTTCAACAACCTCAGCAACTCTAGTGTCTCTCCTAACATAGCACGATGAAACAAGTAAAGAGAGGGCTATCTACTACATCAGTAGGACTTTGGTGGGATATGAACTCAACTACACATCCATTGAAAGAGCTTTCTTATCAGTAGTTTTTTCTTCTCAAAATTTGAGAAACTACATGCTCTGTCATCAAATTAAACTTATCTCCAAGGTTGATCCACTAAAATATTTGTTATCAAAAGCCACTCTAACATGCCACATGGAAAATTAGGTGATGATCCTTATTGAATTTGATATATAGAGTATGTTGATAAAAAATATATCAAAGGATAGGTCATTGTAGATCATCTAGTCAAATCCCTAATCTATCTAGAAACCCCAGAGTCTTAGAGTTTTCTAATGAAATAGTGTTCACCCTCACCTCAACAGAGCAGTGGAAACTATACTTTGATGGTTCATATACACAACATGGATCTAGAAAAGGCATTCTATTTATCACCCCACAAGGTGATTACATCTCAATGTCATATAGGTTAGCATTTCCATGCACAAACAATATAGCTAAATATGAGGCCCTGATCATGAGGTTAAGGATCGAAGTCCAATGGTAGATACAAGAACTCAAAGTTTGTGGTGATTCATAGTTGATAGTGAAATGGTTCAACGATGATTACCAAACAAAAGATGATAAAATGATTCCATACAAGAAAATGGTAGATAGATTTAAAGATGATTTCATGGATATCACATTTTAGCATCTACAAAGGATTAACAAGAGAGCAGTATATACAATGGACACCATTAGATCTTTGCTATATATACCACACAAAATCCTGAAATGTGAGTTTCTCATTGAGCAACTTCTCATGTCGGCTTTTGATATACCTAAATTGGAATTTTTGTTTGAAATTATTGGTCTTGGTTCCCCATGGTATCATGAACTTTTCACCTATCTCCATAGAGGCATCTTCCCATTTGACCTTACCCCCAACCTACGAAAAACCTTTATTCGAAGAGCATCCTCATTCATCCTTATGGACAACACCCTTTACCGAAGAATTCTTGAAGGAATACTATTATGATGTCTTAACCAAGAGGAAGGTTCAACTTCCTTGAAAGAGGTAAACATGAAATTTTGGGTCACATTTGAGTGGCATAACCTTGGCTAAGAAGTTGTTAAGAATGGGATACTATTGGAAAACCATGGAGAAAGAAGCCAGTCAATTTGTGAAAAAGTGTTTACAATTCCAGAAACATGGGGACCTCATCCATGCATCATCTCAAGAGATTAGACCCATCACCACACCATGGCCTTTTTCATAATGGGGGCTCGATCTCATTGGGAAAATCATACCTACCTCCTCAAATGGCCATAAGTTTGTAATCATAGCCATTGAGTACTTCACCAAGTGGATTGAGGCCATACCCATGACCTACATAATTGGAAATAAAGTATCAAAGTTCATTATAAACTATCGCATCTATCGTTATGGTGTTCCACATGCCATTATCATAGATAATGGAATACCTTTTAAAAATTAGGATATCCACAAGCTATGAAAATGGTTTAATATCCATCACTTTTCCACCCCTACTACCCCCAAGGAAATGACCATGTTGAAGATTCTAATAAAAATATAATAAAAATATTTAAAAAGATAGCTAGTGACACTGGCCAAGATTGACACCTATAGTTAAACCCCACCCTTTAGCCTTACTGAACTATCATCAAAACACCCACTAGCACTACACTCTATTCCCTGGTTTACGGAACCAAAGCCATCCCACCTATTATTAAGGGTATCATTGCAACATCTAATTATAGATGAAGAATTCAAGGTATTAATGTTGAATGAACTTGAAATGTTGGATGAGCATCATTTCGAATCCCTTAACCATCTCTAGGCCTATCAGAATAGGCTCCAAAAAAGTTACATCAAGAATATCAAGGGTCAATGCTTCCAAGTAGCAGATTTTGTCTTAAAGTAAAATAAAAACAATATGTTAGATTAAGAAAACAAGGGAAAGTTGGAGCCAAATTGGTTAGGTCCTTTTCTTCATCATAACAAGTTATGATTGAGGATCCTATCAACTGGCAACACCTGAAGGGGAACCCTTGTAGGAACAAATCAACAACATGCATCTACTATCCAAATCCAACCTCATAAATAAAATAGGTTTTATACTAGGTATTTTATGGTCTTTAACCAAAGGAAGTTCACTACTCCCTACTCATACAACTCTTACAATACAAGTTAAAAACTCAACATATAATTGGAATATAGCAGTACATATGTTACTTCCAACTCATTTCCTTTGGTAGATACATCTTCTTCAATCAGCTTTGATGCCTATAGCTCACTACCTTTAGCAAAATTTATCATTTACAAGAACATATTCTTCTTTGTAGTCTCACATATATTTACTACTGATCTATCAAATTAATCTTTGACACACTTCATTATCAAAAGATATTCTATGAATATCTATTCACACATTGTCTTCTCAAAACATTCACAACACACTTGCACTCTTTCTCAAAAACTTTGATCTTCTATTTATACCCTCCACAACCTTCAAAAAGGTTTCTCCATGTCAGATAAAATTATATAAAATATGATATATAATAATTACAAGTTAGCTTCAAACACATTTTCAGAAGAAATAAATATGATGTGGTTCAAGTTGAAAGATACTCAGGACCTATTCTTGGCATGAGCAACTCAATATGACAAGTTGGATCGGTAAGCAAGTAAACTATCAAACATCAACTCCAAACAAAGGTGACACCAAAGAGACCAAGAAAATCTATGCAGATCATTCCAAAAAAATGATATAGCTTATAACAACACTTCTATGCACTCCTTTTGTCATTTCAAATAAATTCATGCTAGCCTAAACACTTGCAAATCAAGATATCAACTTTAGATAGACTAAGGTACATGACACAATCACATACCAACTTGTAGAGCAATAAAAGAGTCTAATGAAACTCCATCTTGCATTACATAGCCTCTGTAAATAGATTTGATCAAGTACTTGGTGATGTAGATCATTTAGACACCAACAGACCAACCTACCATGTTGCCAAAACATAGACAATACACTGTTATCTACATAACTGCTAGTGGTGAGCCAAAAAATCTAAAACTTGGATTGAGAAGACACACCACCTTAAAAA
This sequence comes from Sequoia sempervirens, assembly GCA_007258455.2. Taxonomy (NCBI): domain Eukaryota; kingdom Viridiplantae; phylum Streptophyta; class Pinopsida; order Cupressales; family Cupressaceae; genus Sequoia; species Sequoia sempervirens. Next base: position 21,730 of record VDFB02379638.1, on the reverse strand, counting down.
AAAAAAAAACTCTAAAACCAAAAGGAAAAAAAATGTGATGTGGTGAAGTGCAAAGGCATATAGCTCTTCCTTAAAAACCATTCATTGGAACTTAACAATTTCATACTTTGATAAAACTAGAACACTTTATGGTAAAAAATATGCATGTGTGCCATAGAAAAATGGCCCCTTGTCATTTTCATGGCCTTTTAGGTCTTGTTTCATGTTGTTTGATCTATTTTTCTCTAATTTTATGTGTAACATGGCTTGAACATGCATGTTTAGGTACTAAAATTCAAATAATGACGTCTTGTGAAGGTGTTGTGAAGTGTTGTAAAAAAATTCTACATTCTTCTAAACTCTATTCATTACAATTTACCTAAAAATCACCTTTTTAATCATCCTCAAGTCCTCTTTTGAAGTGTTGTAAAGTCTTGTAACAAGATTTCACACTTTCCTAGGCTCAACTTCACTATTTATCCCTTTCTTATGACTTATTTGGCGTCTTTATGCTCTCATATGCTTTAATTAAGTGTATTTTTGAATATAAGCCCGATAAACAATATTAAGTACAACTTAAATCCCGACACCTATTTTCAGGTCCTAGGTGGAACCCATTCACCATGGGTGGCGAATGAGTCCCCCTTGGCCCCAAATTCAAAATATTTTAAATTTTCTTTCAGGTTTTTATTTAAAAACACTTGATGTTGGCCTATGATGTGGTATGAATGGTAAATGAAGGCACAAGATTGTATAAATATGCACTTTTCACCTCATTTTACCTCTCCTCATTAAATTCAAGCATCCTCCTACAATTATCCAACATTCACATATCATATTCAAACATCTTACAACATCTTATCAAGCAATATTCAAGCACTTTGGAGCATCCATTGACATTACTTCAAACTTGCATCATCAAGGGTTTGGTAAGTTGATAGCATTTTCATGTTATTAGTTTGTCATTCTCTTGCATTTCATTATTTGATTAAGGGTTTGATTACTAAAGTGGGGTTTGACCAAGGAAAACCCCTATTTGCTAACCCTCAACCATTTCCAGATCTGGTGTTGTAGAGTTGTCTCCTAATTTTTAGAATTTTGGGAGAGGACTAATTCACCACTAGTGGTGAATGAGTCCCACCTTAGGACTAAAAAATCTAATTTTTGTTAGATTCTGGATCCCGACTGTCAGAAACCAGTTTCAAACACTTTTTCACCAGTAGTAGGACTAATTCACCACCCTAGGCAAATGAGTCACACTGTGAAATTTTAGTAATTCCAGTCAGCATTCACAACATTCCAGATTCATCAAACATTGCCCAAGTACACTCTGTGTCATCCTTTTTCTTTCTGTTTTGCATTATTTCTTCATTTAGTTCATTGTTTGCATATCACACTGTGTTTTCAAACATAGCATAAATCTTAGTTTTGCATTCATATTCATTCATTTAAATCATTCAATTTCACTTAGATTACTTCATTTAGCATAGAAAACATCTCATATAACATAATTTGAATGAACCCTATAGCATTTTTTGCCCTACATCTCTCCTTTTAGTTGAAAACCCCTAGAAGAGTTAGATAAGTCCTAGAGAGCCAAAAATCAATGGTTCATTTTGGTGAACCTGCACTTTGAACACTTTGCATTTCTGATTTCATTCACATATTGCATATTAGTTTAGATTTGCATCAAAATTCAATTAGGACATTGTTTTGTTTTTTTGCATTTTAGGCCTTTTCATATTACATTAGTGAAGACTTCATTTAGATTTCATTTTTGCATTGCATCTCATTGAAAAAATAGAAAATTTGCATTCTGCATCCTTATTTGCATTCTTTCAAGCATTAAATCATCTTCAAATTTCTAAAAAGTACAAAAAAATTGCATACTAGGACTCATTCGCCACCCTAGGTGAATCAGTCCCTCTGCACTTTTTAAACAACATTTCTCGCACTTTTCTAGAATTTTTCTACAGTTAGATCTCTGTTATAGTTAGCAACATTTATGTTATTTGCATTTAGACATATTATATTACCTTGCATTTTATTTCACCCCCTCCTTTGTGGTACTTGTATGAGTGTTTGGTGCCCCGTTAATAATACTTTAGTGAGAAGAAGTTCTAGACTCATGGCCTCCCGCGATAGCACTTTCATTGAGGACCTTGGGATCTCAAGAGCTCCTACTCCTAGTATGGACAATGGTGCATTAGGTACTGACAATACTACTCTATTCCTTCACCTTTCCATCCAATGAATGTTGACACACAAAACAACTCTCTTCCTCAAGACAAGGTCATTAGTATTCATGAAGAATTTGCACATTTACAACAAGACTTGTCACTTGAAAAAATTTCCACCACTTCCATACCTGTCATTGATAATCTTCATCGTTTGGTTGAAAGTGATGATGGATTGCAAGTGATGAAGAAAATTGTTGAGATTTACAATAAACATGCCTCTTCTAATACACAATCCGTAAATATTCATGTAAGCTAAGGAGGACCTCAAGTTCCTCTCCCTTCAACCATAGCATCCATACCCACTTATACCAATCCGCAATTCCACACAACTTTGCACTAGGCTACTTCTTTCCCAATTCCACCTAGCATTCCTACTTCTCTTATGGCATCGCAAGTCCCCTCCACTACCTTTACACCCCTTAGTATCCCTTTCACTTCCCCTAACATCACTTACACTCCATCACCATTTTCTCTTCCACCTCAACCTACATATCCTGACCCTATCCTTACACAACACCTTAACACTGTTTCTTCCATGCAACATCAACTTTCCACCATTATCCAAGGTCAAACCATTCAACCTACCTATCATGTCTGTAGCAGCCCCTTATCCTTAGAAATATTATGCACCCTGATACCAAAAGGGATAGAAATGCCTCAGTTTGAGAAATATGAAGGTAAAGGAGACCCTATCAACCATGTTAATGCTTATACAACTATATGTAGTGATTTTGTCCTTGATGAGAAAATCTAGGCTAAACTGTTTCCTAGGACTTTGAAAGATACTTCCTTAGAATGGTTTTCCAACTTTCCTAATCATTCCATCTGCTCCTTCAATGAACTTGTGGATGCTTTCATAAGTAACTTTCAAGTTCACATGACACCTAAAAAGACAATGGCTGACCTCATGTGATGTAGACAAAACAAAGATGAAAAAGTCACAAATTTTATCTCACGATACCAATCCTTGTATGCTCAAATAGATGTCAAGCTTCCTGATGCACATCTACAGAATATTTTTATCAAAAAATTGCACAAAAATCTTAAGGATAAGCTAACTATGATGAAATTCTTGTTGTTTATGCATTTATGCACAGCCCTTTGTGAATACCATAACTCGGTTTCAGGTTGTGATTCAAAATCCACTTCTAGCCGAATTGAAAAACCTGAACACAACAATCAAAACCACAATAACAATCAAAACTTTCGTAAACCAAATAGAGGATTTCTACACTTTAATCTGCCTCCTCAACCTCAACCAACTCAACAAATTCAAAATCTAGTGGTAGTTGTAAGCGTAGGAATGAGTTAAACAATCTAAACATGCTTCTACACTTCTAAATAGGACATTGCATCTAAGATTTAAGAAATTTAAACTAATTTAAACTAAGAATCTTCATAAATCTATCCTATTTCTCTCTAACTCTAAAGATTTCTTTAATCAACTTGCTCTCAGATTTTAGAAGCTAATTGATTGCTAAAATGACACTTAGAGAATGAGAATTCAAAATAATTCTATTCCTATATGATTAAATAAAAAAAACTACTGTAATGGCAGCCATGACTGCAAATGCTAGATGCTTGATAGATGTTGGATGAATGCTCAAATGCTTGATTGCTTGATTGCTTGGATGCTTGGATGCTTGGAAAACCTGCAGAGTAAGATTGCACAAGTTGGGATCCATTTCTTGTAGCCAAAGAGCTGTATTTATAGCTTTCACAACAACACATTTGCACAGGGATACAGGATAAGAGGCTGGGATTCAATATGGAGAATTGAATGGCATGGGATGAGAAGATGGAGCTGATCATGGAGGATTGTTTCTCCCCATGAAAACACCAGGCAAGATGAGAGGGAAGATTGAGAGGACTTCCTGCAGGTTTGTCCCCAAAGCTCTTCCTGTGAATGAGAGTTGCATTAATTAAATTTTAAAAAATCTAATTTTATTGGTGAGTGAATAGTGTAAATGATTTTTGCATTTATTTAAATATTTTTAATTTATTTAAATTTAGCAAAAGGGGAATAAATAATTTAATAAATCAAACTATAGGGTTTGTTTATTAAATTAAAACAAAAGGAAAATGATAATTAAATAAAAGATTTTAGGATATCTTTATTTAATTAAGAAGAAATGTGATGAGGTAATTAAATAACACAAATTATTTAAGTTGTGTATTTAATTTATGATAGAAATATAAAAGAAGTGATAATAATAATAATTAAATAAAACAAAGTTTTTAATTTTGTTTATTTAATTAAGGGAGAAATAATATGATGAAATAGATAATAATTAAATAAAACAAAGTTTTTTTAAATTTTTTTTATTTAAGTAGGAGAAAAATAGAAGAATTAATAATGAACTTAATATAAATAAATATTTCTATTTATTTATTAAGTAGATGAATTTAAGATTAATTAATCAAATAAGTCGTATTTAATCAATTAGATTCTCCAGACCATTTTTAGGTGTCTACAGTAGCTGTTAAGGCAGCGGTGCCTTATCATTATGGGGACCCCAAGAGACAATTTACTCCACTACCCGATACACTCCATAATACAATGAGCCAATTAATTCAACAACACATGCTTACTTTTCCAACCATTAGACCACTTGATCCAAATCAGCCCTTACCACCCACATTCAAACCTAATGCTTATTGTCATTTTCATCACCAAAATGGACATGACACTAAAGACTGCAAGCATCTAAAACATCTAGTTCAAGACCTCATTGATTCAGGCCATTTGTCCATTATGGGTGTTAATGATCAAGGCAATAAGTCTGTTGCACCCCCTAACCAAAATTTATAAATTTTCACAAATCCTATGCCTAAACACACTACTTCATTTTTCAAGGCTAGAGAACCTCAAAACATTGATCTAATGACTATTTATACAAACAATGAACAATGTGCTATACCTCCACCTATTACTGAAGATAGTCCTATGGATCACATTGTGGCTACAATAGATGTTATCCCTTGTAAGGGCCAAAACAATAAATCTCTTGATATCACTTTTTCTGCTAAGGACATACTACACAAGCTTCCTGATGGTCCTCTCTACATAGCTGGTAGAATCTATGATAAGCCCACTATTGGGATATTAATAGATCCTACTTGTGGTGAGAATGTGATTATAGAGGATTTTCTAGTATTACATGAGATATATCAAGATGATTATAATAAACCAAATACAAGGATTAAGACACACACTAGTTTTGCATGCCCTATGATCGGATTGATCGTACTCCCCTTACAGATAGGACCTAAAACTTCAAATGTAACATTTTCAATTATTCCACAATCTAACCAATTTCGTTTGTAGCTAGGCCACCCTTGGCTTCGATCAATGAAAGTGGTCACATTGGTTGTTCATGAGTGTTTGAAGTTTCCACATGGAAATGAAATATTTACTGTAAACCATAGTGGATTTAATCCCCTATCCTCTAAAGGAAATTTTTCCTTAGAAGCCTTTTGGCCTACACCCATGGAACCCATCACCCCTTAGAAGGACTTCTTTTTCATTGCCTATCAAAAGTTCAAAGCCAAAAAAAATTGAATTGTCTCTCCATGGCGCATCCTCGTCCACTTCCACACCTCCTATCATAGATGAAACCATGCTTCAACTTGATTCAAACATATAGAAAACCATACAACCTCCTAAACAACCACCCCTAGATTGTTTAAACGACCAAGGAAAAATGAAACAATTCATGTCATGCCTCCTTGAATTAAACAAGTGTATAAAACAAAAGAGAAAGTGGTTGACCCGTCATCTTCGGTTTCTTCTATTCTTCCTTCTAGGTAATCCCACAATAGTGGTTTACAATTTTTGGCCAAACTGGACACTGAAATTATTATTTTTAACTAAATATTCACATTTAGGCACCTATAGCGGCTAAACCGTGAAGAATTTGAAGATGATGCAAACTAGAATCTCGTCACATTTTGTCTGTAGATTTTGAAAATATTTTTTTCAAAATTTTTGGAATCAGATTGCACTTCTTTTTCCATCTCCCACAAAAACTGATTTTTTTCAAAAAATAACATTTTTAAAAAGTGACGCACATCGTATAATGCATAACTTTTCTTCCATGAAGGATAAAATTCTAGTTCTTTTGAATTTAGATTTGAAACTTTGATATCTAGTGCTTCCACTTGGTTAGACAAATTTTTATTGAATATTTTTTCTTTAATCAAGTTTCGAAGTAAAACCAATTACAATTCAGACATAGTGCGACCGTATAACACATAACCTTTTTTGTATATATCAAAATTCAATTTTATTTTTTTGTTGGATCAAGGACTTCAATATCTAGTGCACTCATATTTTTAATTTTTTTTTTGATAATCTTCTATTTTTCCACATGTACAGAACAGAGACCTTCATTTTCGATGAAAAACCTATGTTTAATAAAACTAAAAAAACAAATACATAATAAAAATAAAACATATTAAAATTATATTCATTGGATAGCTCATTTTGAGGACTACCTGATTCCAGTTGGGTTTGTGAAAATTTATCCATTTTCATCCTCAACTCGAGGTCCGAAGTGCCAAAATCTGGGTTTTTTTTGTGTTTCAGGCAGGGGATGAGGAATAAGGGGGTTCAAACAAACCATTAGGGGTTTGAACAAACCCCTAGGGGTTCATTCGAACCCCCTTCTATAAGGGGTTTTGTTGGCTTTTTTGGCAGGAAAGAATTTTAAGGGTTCGGCTGAACCCAGGTTCTAGCGAACCCCTAATGGGTTCGGTCGAATCAATAGGTTCGTACGAACCCCTAAAATCAAGTTTTTTGCCATGCATTCATTTTTTGTCAGTTTTCCATCCTCACTTCAATTGTAAACCAATATTGTGGCTTCACCCTTCTTTGAAAGTAGAAGAAACTCTGATGACTTAATCCGCTCTTACACCTCAACAACTCCAAAACCAAATTAAATGAAACCGTGGTGCTAGGGAACGTAGGCATCATCGTCATCTCCTTCCTCTTCAATATTTCATAGAAGAAAATAAAGAAAACCAACCATAAGCAATAGATGACCACCCATTTTGATACATCCATCCCTCGAAATCACCCTTCTTCCTCCTATTGTCAATAATCTTGATGATGATGATGATGATGCGATGATAGAAAAAATAAGATGAAGAAATACACAATGACCTAAACTCTTTATTTTCATCTACAATGAGCTTAAAAAATAAATCCTCCCCATCAAGTGAAGAACCTAGTACAACTCCTAGTTTGACACTTAAAATTCTTCCTTTGGATAGTCAACTGCCCTCACATTACACTGAACATGATTGGGAGGTGGATGACTTGTTAGATGGTTGACTTGCATTCGCCTAACTAGACTTTTTTCTTTTTCTTTTTCTTTTCCTTTCATGTGTGTATCATGTTCCCCCGTATCGTGTGTTTGATGTTTCTCTCTCATTGTACACTTCTTCTATTTGTCCCTCTATTCTTTTATTTTGTCATGCATTTTCTTTTTTGTTTTTGTTCTGTGTTCTCCTTTTGGGGATGTCGCAAAGTGTAGAGATTCCCTACGTCTCTTTCATGTTGACCCAAAAGGTCATTGTCTTCTTCTCTTTTTGTTTGGTGTTCTCCTTTTGGGGATGATGCAAAGCGTAGAGACGCCCTATGTCTCTTCCATGTTGACCCAAAAGGTCTTTGTCTTTTTCGCTTTTTTTTTGTGTTCTCCTTTTGGGGATGATGCAAAGTGTAGAGATGCCCTATGTATCTTCAATGTTGACCCAAAAGGTCTTTGTATTTTTCACTTTTGTTTTGTGTTCTCCTTCTGGGGATGATGCAAAGCGTAGAGATGTCCTATGTCTCTTCCATGTTGACCCAAAAGGTCCTTGTCTTTTTCTCTTTTTTCTCTTTTTGTTTTGTGTTTTCCTTTTGGGGATGATGCAAGGCATCATGACCACAATTTCTCCTTCATGTTGACCCAAAATCTTTTCCCTTTTTCTTTTTCATCTCCTTTTCACTTGTGTTTTCCTTTTGGGGACGATGCAAGGCATTGAGATTGCAATGTCTCTTCCATGTTGACCCAAAATAGACTTTCTTTATCCTTGTTTTCGCTCTTTTTGTGTCATTCTTCTAGTTCTTTGTGCTTTGGGGAATGATAACAGTTCTGAGCTCTTTCATAAAAAACATTGCAAAAATGAACATATTGATTCCAAATCTATAGATCTCTTATGTGTTTGGTGTGCTTTCTTTTCTGGGGGGAAACTCCCTTTCTTTGTTTGTTTTTCATTTTCCCTGACACGACGCAGCCTAACTTTGAAACATATGACTTGGCATAGGGCTTTCCAAGTTGGCTCTCATGTCTTGTTTTATTTTTGCATTCTCTTTCCTTCTCTACTTTAAAGTAATTGCTCATAGAATGATGTGTAGCAATTCCTTCAAAGTGGGGGGCATACATTACCATAATTCTTATGTTCTCTTGGTTCCTAGTGTATATATCCTTGTCTTTTTTGTGATGTGTTTGTCACTTTGTGGATGACATTAGGTGTGATGTATTTCATAAGTGTGATCTATCTTAGCATATTACATTCCTCTTGGTGGCCTAATGCAACACACTACATCCCCTAAGTTGTGAATATAATATTCTTTGATTGGTCCTCTCTTGGAGACATTACACACAATGTTCCCTAAGTGACTAACCTTGCTTGAATTGAACAAGACTCCTTTAAACATCTTTTACATTTTACACTTTTAAATTTTTGCATTTCTACATTTTTACATTTCACCACCTTGCATAACGCAACTTGCATGCCTATGGCACCCTTGCTTTTTGTTCATAAACATTATTTTGCTTTGTGGTGCCTTGTTAAAGTTATCAGGAGGTATGACTTTAATATGGTTGAGTGGGAATCCCACCTGGCGGCATGACTTTTCCCCATAACCACCTTTGTGTTTGTGATTACATACCAACTAGCATATGTATCTTACCTTTTTGGGCTTTCTCACCCCATAGATAGCTAGAAGTTCTGTGGTCACAGAGTGAGTACATTTGGGCCTTCTCACCCGACAGATTGTCCTATGTTCTATCACCCTAAAGTGAGTACACATTCTCTTTTAGCCTAGATCTAATCCACAACTAGTTGGACAAATGATCAAAGCTTCATCTGATTCTCAACACTTGTGTGTTCCTTTGTTCTTATGCTTAGTTTTCCATGGGATCTTCATCTTGGGGGCTTGATCATCCCTCTTGATCATTGTCATTCCATCTTGCTAGCATAAGTGCATTTTAACCCTCCTCTTGGTGTTTATGGCTACTTTAGTGTGAGTTTGAAGCAGGTTCATCCTCTCACTAAAGTGAGGGATAAATTTACCATAGAAAAATGGCCCCTTGTCATTTTCATGGCCTTTTAGGTCTTTTTTTATGGTGTTTCATCTATTTTTCTCTGATTTTATGATATAACATGGCTTGAACATGCATGTTTAGGTACTAAAATTCAAATAATGACATCTTGTGAAGGTGTTGTGGAGTGTTGTAAAATATTTCTACATTCTCCTAGACTCTATTCATTAAAATTTATGTAAAAATCACCTTTTTAATCATCATCAAGTCTTATTTTGAAGTGTTGTAAACTCTTGTAACAAGATTTCACACTTTCCTAGGCAAAAATTCACTATTTATCCCTTTCTTATGACTTATTTCACCCTTTTATGGCCACATATGCTTTAATTGTCTTTTTGAATATAAGCTTGACAAACAATATTAAATACAACTTAAATCCCAAAACCTATTTTTAGGTCCTAGGTGGGACCCATTCGCCATGGGTGGTGAATGAGTCCCCCTTGGGCCCAAATTCAAAATATTTTAAATTTTCTTTTGGGTTTTTATTTGAAAACACTTGATGTCAACCTATGAAGAGGTATGAATGGTAAACTAAGGCACAAGATTGTATAAATAGGAACTTTTCACCTCATTTTACCTCTCCTCATTCAATTCAAGCATCCTCCTACAATTATCCAACATTCACATATCATATTCAAACATCTTACATCTTATCAAGCAATATTCAAGCACTTTGGAGCATCCATTGACATTACTTCAAACCTGCATCATCAAGTGTTTGGTAAGTTTTTAGAATTTTCATGTTATTAGTTTTTCATTCTCTTGCATTTCATTATTTCATTAAGGGTTTGATTACTAAAGTGGGGTTTGACCGAGGAAAACCCCTATTTGCTAATGCTCAACCATTTTTCCCTTTGTGCATGTGTGTTTGTAGACCTAGGTATAAATATTTAACAAGTATTTTGGTGTTGAAAAGTGGAGAACAAGTCAACTAGGTGCTTCAAGTCAACTCATTCATATTTCAAGCTTGGAGAAGGGTCTCTATCCGTTTCCTGCAGAATTGACTTTGGCAACCCGACAATCAGAGATTTCCAGATCTAGTGTTGCAGAGTTGTCTCCCAATCTTTTAGAATTTTGGAGAGGACTATTTCTCCACCAGTGGAGAATGAGTCCCACCTTAGGACTAAAAATCTGAATTTTGTCAGATTCTGGATCCCAACTATCAGAAACCAGTTTCCTACACTTTTTCACCAGTAGTAGGTCTAATTTGCCACCTTGGGAAAATGAGTCCCATTGTGAAATTTTAGTAATTCCAGTCAGCATTCACAACATTCTAGATTCATCAAACATTTCCCAGGTACACTTTGTTTCATCCTATTTCTTCCTATTTTGCATTATTTCTTCATTTAGTTCATTGTTTGCATATGACACTGTGTTTTCAAACACAACATAAATCTTAGTTTTGCATTCATATTCATTCATTTAAATCATTCAATTACAGTTATATTACTTCATTTAGCATAGAAAACATCTCATATAACATAATTTGAATTAACCCTATAGCTTTTTTGGCCCTACATCTCTCCTTTTAGGTGAAAAACCCTAGAAGAGTTAGAGAAGTCCTAGAGAGCCAAAAATCAACAATTCAACATGGAAACTTGGAATATCTATACCTTACAACTATGTAGAGCTACTCTTTGAATCAAAAGATCATATCTTCATCTATTGAGGAATGTAGATCATTTGATAGAGATCCTATGAAGACAATCATATGCCTTAGATAGTTTGTAACTTTATTAATCAAGGTATTTTGACATCTAACCATGAGCTTTAAATGATAGTATACAATAGTTTACCAATGATAACATTTTGACATCCAGTCATGAACTTTAATAGATGAGATAGTATTATATCATTTTAGCATCCAACCATGAACTACCCTATAAATTTAGTGCATATGGCATCAACAAAGGTTGAAATCAATGATAACACACTATCCACACATTTTCCAGCAATCTCCCCTTTTGTCATTGATGGAAACACTTACCAGATCTTTCATTATCTCCCCCCCTTTAACATTAAGGGAAAAGGGTATGTGGACTCCTAAAAAAATATGGACTCCCCTTATCTATACAAATTTTATAGTTCACTCCCCCTAAGAAATAGCTTACTCCAGAAATTTCTTTAATTTACATGAAGTCTTGAACACTTATCTAATCCACATATTTAGACAACAAAAATGTTACAAAACTATGTCACCAATATATATTCAACTCTAACCTTTTGAGAATCTTCAGTAGAGTCCTTTTTGTTTTTCATTTAAGGAATATTATCCTTTGAGTTCTGACCTTCCTCAAATCCAAGACCATCCTTACCTTTTATAGATCTTTGATAATTGATTAACTCATCAATAATGTTAGAGATTTTCTTTAGCTTCAAACCTTTTTCTATTTGATCCTTTACTTTTTCCAATTCTTTCCTTAGGGAGACAATTTCTTCTTCAAGTTTGGAACATTCCACTAATTTTTCATTAAGCTTATTATTCAGACAATCTGCAACCCTTTTACCTTCTTCAACTTGAACTTTCAAATTGATGATTCTCTGTTTCAATTCTTTGAGTTTGATCTTCAAATCTCCACTTCTCTTCTTGCAGTATCTAGATCTTTCAAATCTAAAATAAGTTCTCCTTCAAAGTACACTTTACAATCTTTTGCATTAATGTCTTCCATATCTTCATGCTTCTTGACCTCTGAAGGATTCTTCTCATTTGGCATTGCATCAGTTCCCATGTGTTCCACTTAGGATCTACCTAAGCTATTAGGTTGTATCAAGGAACTTGGATTTGATACCAATTTTTGAACATACAAAAGTACCGAGAGGGGGGTGAATCAGTATAACCAATTAAACCATGACAAGAAAAAGAACACAAAAATATGCAACCATAACACTAGATTCAAGTGGAAAACCCTATAAGGGAAAACCATGGTGAGCAAGCTACTTGAATCTAGTGTCTAAATCAAGCCTTACAAATAAAATAGATTTTACAAGTATTTTATGGTCTTTAAAAAAAGGAGTTTTACTACTCCCCACTCAATAAAACTCTTACAACAAAGATTCACAACCTCAACATATAATTGGAATATACCAATGCATCTGTTACCTCTGGCTCATTACCTTTGGTACATAGATCTACTTCAATAAGCTTTGTTTCCTACAACTCAATGCCTTCAGAAAACTTTCTCATTTACAGGCACATATTCTTCTTCATAGTCTCACATACATTTTTTGTTGATCTATCAAAACTAATCTTTGGTACACTTTATTATCTAAAGATATTCTATAGAAATATATTCACATATTGTCTACTCAAAATATTCACAATGCACTTACTCTCTTTCTCAAAAACTTTGATCTTCTATTTATACCCTCCACAACCTTCAAAAATATTTCTCCACGTTGACTACAAACATGTAAAATAAGATATACAATAATTAAAACAATTTGGCTTCAAACACATTTGTAGAATAAAGAAATCTTATGCAGTTCAAGCTGAAAGATATTTAGGACCTATTATTCATGAAATACATCTTCAAAATTAGCGCACACATCTAAGAACTTGGTGCAAGAAACTCAACATGACAAGTCGGACCAATAAGCAAGTAATTTATCAAATATCAACTCTAGATAAAGGTAGTACTGAAGAGACCAAGAAACTCTATGTGGATCATTCCAACAAATTGGTATTGTAGACACTAAAAAATGTCCTAAGTCTGTGAGTGTCATTTTCTTGGTCCTCGTCCTTCGATAATTGAATAATTTTAATTGTTTGATTAGTCTTGGTCATATTCATCTATTAATTAAATAAATTTTAAATAATTATTTAACTAAGTCACTTTCTAATCTTTATTCTATCCTGATCAATTAAATAAATTAATTGCATCACTAATTCACCCCCTACCTTCTTCAATAATTAAATAAATCATTATTTATTTAATTATTCCTTTATCACCTATCATCTATAGTTAAATAATTATCATTAATTATTTATCTATTCATGGGTCTTTTAATTCATCTATACTTAATTGACCATCAAAAGTATTTAACTATCCCTTGTCATTTTCTCCATTAAATAATTCATCTAAGTTAATTATTTAATGTGCCTTTTTCCATTTTCCTCCCATTTAATTAAAATGGTTGAATAATCATTTTAATTAAATGCTTATTTTTTATTTTCCTCAAACAAATAATTCAAATGAAATATTTATCCTCCACTTGTCCATTTCCTCCATTTTCCTTTTTCGAATAAATAGTTTGAGTAAATTATTTATGCCTCCCCTTTGGTCAAATATTCCTTGCTCATTAATCTCTGTCATGGCCTTTATTTCTATCATAGTCGTTAGGTGTCATAGCCATTGACATCATAGCCTTCATTGCCCACCTCTTTTTGGTGCATCAATTCTAGACTGTTGATCTTGGCATCTTTCTGGAAGCTCAAACTCAACCATCAATTTTGTAACATCCCTCACATGAATCCTCATTCGTCGATCTTGGAATCTTAATTTCTAGAAGATCGATCTTAGCCATCCATTTGAATGGTTGTCTATAAAAGTATCCTTCCTCTCCCATTTTATCGTTAATGGCCATTTTGTCTCCAACTTTCTACTTACTATTTGCAGGTATTTGCACAAGTCTACTTCAAAATCTAAGGGCAAAGATTGCAAAATGAGAAATAGGAGAGCAAGAGAAGTGATTCAAGTGCAAGCATGGGAAGTATTTTGGTTTGATGCTTTCATTTTACTCATGTTTTGTTTGTTTTCTCTTGTTTAGATGTGGTTTATGGCTTAGAGGTGTTGGCTATTACTTTATCTAGTCTAGGAATATTTTAACCCCACCTTCCATTGGTGAACCCAACATGAACAATAGTTTTTGAAAAATTTCATATGGTTTTTGGTTGTTTTTATAGATTTTAGGTACGGAACGATGCAACTGATTTATGCGGCAACACTTTTTCCAAGAAACTACGCATATGATAGAAGAAGAAACACATTTGACTATAAACAATGCATCTATTGAAGACCTTTTTGGGCGGTAAAATTCAAATTCAAAAACATGATGCAATCACTTTGGTGCAATGCAACACAGTCACACAATTGTTGCATGGAACGACGCATTTATCTGCTCGGTATAAAGTTCTAGTTTTACCAAATTTTCAATTTTTCTTTTGAGTTTTCCAAGTAGAGTAGTGTTTTCTGGTTACTAATTTTCTATTTGTAGCATGTGGATTTGGAGTGGAGCTCCCAAAAGCTACTTCTTTTGAAGCAACAAAAAAAATTGAGCTCTTTTCATTTCAGTTTCAGCGATTTTCATTTTTCTTTTTAGATTTGTTATTAGATTTTGATTTAATTTTACTTAGTTTAGATTTTAAATTAAATGTTGTTTCCCTTTTTAGTTTAGTTTTATTTTATTGCAAGACTAATTTTTTTAATTTGGCTTTGGTGAAGGAAAGGTGAAAGCATAAACACACATTTATCAAAGAATGGAGGCTTAAATCTACTAATGACATTTGGTGCAGGATGTTTCTTGAAGATCTAATTTTTAAAACCGATTGTCTTTTAGTATAGCAAACACTTCAATTGGTGCTTAAAAAGAACAACTATCTTTTTTCACATAGATTTAACTAGGGGGTTAATAAATCACTATTTTTTGTGCTTGTAATATGGTAGGTATTATGCTCCCACCTTGTGCAAACATGGTGATTCGAAAACCAAACCCATCTATTTTTGTGTTTATCCCTTAGAGGGCCTGCCACCCCTCTTCGAAAGGTGGGAACGACCCAAGCGGTAATGGGCTAAAGCCAAGCTCTTCCAAACCACTATATAAATTTGTTATTGCAAGGAAAGTTTTCAATCAATGAGAAGCAATATGTTATAGCTCTCCCCTAGTATAGACTAGGTGATCCCACAATGTTGGTTTACACTTTCTCAGAGATCCTAATTTTTTCTATAATCACATATTTTTAGAAAATATAATGATTTAATCCTTGAAAAGTTCCATTTAAAGGATTCCAATTGAAGATGGTTTGATCAAACCACCTTAGATCAAACCTCCTTGGATAAAACCTCGTTAGTTTTAAACCATACCTATAACGAAGTCTCCTTTACACCCATCAAAATGCTGATAAAAAACAACTTTTGATTTATATTTTGGGTGATCAAATGAATTAATTTAAAATTTATTTTTTTGTGAGTATGTAGTCCTTATTATAAGCTTCCCCAAAAGTATAATTTTAAATAAATTCAATTTTATTATTATATATATATATTTGTGAATGTAGGGTTTTCATCGAAAATCAAGCTCTCTATTCTACACATGTGGAAAAATAGAAGATTTTCAAAAAAAAAAATGAAAAATATCAGTGCACTAGATATTGAAGTCCTTGATCCAACAAAAAAATAAAATTGAATTTTGATACATGCAAAAAAAGTTATGTTATATAAGGTATGCCTATGTTGAATTATAATTGGTTTGACTTCAAAACTTTATTAAGGAAAATATATTCAATAAAACACTATGAAACCAAATGAAAGTGCTAGATATCATAGTTACAAATCTAAATTTGAAAAAATTAGAATTTTATCCTTCATTGAAAAAACGTTATGTTGTATATAGTGAGCATCACTCCTTAAAAATGGTGTTTACCAAAAAAACTAGTTTTTGAAGGAGATGGAAAAAGAAATGCAATCAAATTCCAAATTTTTTGGAAAAAATTTATTTAGAATCTACAGAAAAAATGTCACAAATCACTAGTTTTCATCATGTTCAAATTCCTCACGGTTTAGCTACTATACATGCCCGAAAGTGAAGATTTAGTTAGAAAAAATCAGTTAAGTGTCTAGTTTGGCCAAAAAATATAAAACAGTATTGTGGGATCACCCATCTTTATGATGAAAAAATCCCTTGTTCTAAGGGTTGGGAGACTTCTTGAGGGAGTTTATCACAGTAGCCCTTGAACCAAATGCCCTTACTAGAAAATTTTGTGTAGAAATACAAAATCCTTCTATTTGCTAGTGCAGGAGATCAGACCTCTAAAGCCGTCCCACATTTTCGCGGTTCATTGTAAAGATGGAAAATTTCTTGAGATCCTTGTGGTCTTAGGGAATTTGAAACTTTATATTCCCAAGAAGTGAGTGTCATGGAGGGGAGCCAGTGCTACCAAGTTCCTAGGCTATCCACTCTGAATAGGCGCGGCTAGAGAAATCCAAGTGGGAACCCGATGAATATTATCCTTGCCTACCATAGGATTTGTGCTTGTTATCCAAAAACCAAACCAAAAAAAAGTTCTTGATAGTTTTTTCTATGTTTTCCAATCACATTTCATCCAGAACATTCAAAATTCCATCAAAAACCAATACAAAAACATCAAAATTACTAAGACAACATTTTGGAAAATCACAAATGTCAAACACAGAGCTGCATCTGATACTATGAACCACAACTGAGAACTAGAAAACCACAACTATCTGCTCACACTGCATTTGTTGAAAACATAGCCGCATCTGATAAACTAAACCACAACTGTGTGACGCATTTGTAGAAAATAGAGCTACAATTGTCTACTAAACAAAAACTCTCAAAATCTTTGTCCAAAATCTGATCAATTTTTTTCAAAGTGACCTTTGACTGATAAACTAGAGATGTGCATGCTTCATCACTTCATTATAGCATTTCCATTTAGGTAAACATTGCATTATAGGTTACATTTTCCTTCATCAAATTTCATTGCATCCTTAGGTTGCACTTTGACCTTCCTATTTTGAACATAGGAAGACCTTTGAGCTCTTGGAAAATCCTTGGTTTTAAATTCTATTTGTCATTGACCATTATCCTTCACTTTTTCAATCCTTGTCATTGTCACCCTATCAAATTTGAGTCTTAAGCTTGTGCCCTAGCCTTGACTCTACTTTGTCAAAATTATCCTCTTATGGTCAATGACATTTGGAATTATTACCTTGGGTTCACATTAGCTTTATTTCTATCCTTTGTTTAAAAATTTAGGATTCCTTTGCATCAATTAGACTCATATTACATCCCCTTTCATTATCTTTCCAAACTTTGATCTTTATTCTAGATTGCACTTTGCATCTTTATCCCAAAAACACAAAAAAATAGTTCATTTTCCCTAAAAATATTTCCAATTAGTCAACCTTTCATATCCTTTTGCATCCATTAGTTGCATCTTAACCTTAGTTGCATTCATACCTTGATCTTCAATTTAGTATCACTTAGTCATTTTACCATTATCCTTGATCAACATTTAGCTTCATCATTATCATCCTTGCATGCTCATATCTAAAAATCCAAAAAGAAGAAAAATCCAAAAACATAGATTCATCCTCATCTTGCATTAACCTCATTATCGTTATACTCAAGAAAATCCAAAAACATAGCATAGTTTCATCATCATCTTTCAACTTGCAAAAGTCTCACATGGTTAGAACAAGGTCACAATTCAAGAGAAATGACATGGATTTTTCAGGTAACCCCTTTCATGACACCACCCTTGGAATGGATTCAAATCATTCTACACCTCTAAGAGACACAACACTAGGAGACAAAACATGAGAAAACTTGAACCTTGAAGAATTCAACAAGCAATTGACCCCTCAAGAAATTGAAAGAGCCTATCAAGACCCAAGAGTTTTAAGCATGATTGATCAACTTGTTAGTGCCAACCCTAACATATATTTCTATGCACTAGCTAAAAGGGTGCCAAATTACCTCAATGCTTTGATGTATCAACCATTACAGAGGAAGAAACTGAAAACCCATTTGCATTTGCCATTCCTTCATCACAATAAATGAAAAATGTATCCCTTGGGACAACCACACACATGACTAACCCTATCACACACATCCCAAACAAGGTAACCCATACTACTACACAAGGAAAAAATTTCAAACTTGCGAGTCCCTCAAATACCATGAGAAAGACCTTCACAAACCCCCCTTTCCAACAAAACACAAATCAATGTTCCATATTACAAGGTCACACTCCTTTGATAAAAAATGCAAATCAAGGTCCTAAGTCCACATCAAAAAATACAAATCAAGGTTCCACATCACAAGGTCCTATCCCTTTGACCCAAAATGAAAACCAAGGTCCTAAATCTACACTTCAAAACACAAATCAAGGTTCCTTATTCCAATTTCAAGATGCCCCTTCATCAAGTCAAAACCCACCAACTAAATCAAGAAGGATTCGCGTTATCTCACAAAGGACCCCAAATCAAAACAATAATCAAGGGGCTATTCCATCACTTCAAAACAACAATTAAGGGGATGTTCCATCACTTCAAAACAACAATCAAGGTTCTATTCTATCACTTCAAAACACTAATCAAAGGTCCCTTCTATCATTCCAAAATTCCAATCAAGGACCTACACCTTCAAATACTAATCAAGGGCCTACACCTTCTTTTCAAAACATCAACCAAGGACCTACACCCCCCTTTAAAAATGAAAATCAAGGACAAAATTTTCAAAACCAAGGCATAAATCAAGGGTCTACACCTCAAAATACCACACCACATGCAAACATGACCTTTGGAACAAACCCAAAATACCAACTTCATCCCTAATAAAAATAACAAAAACAAATATGGAAATCAAAGTTATACATCACAAAACATCAATCCCAACTTAAATTCAACATATGACCTCAATACCAACATCATGACACCAAACCAAAACAATGCAACACCAATCTTTGACTTTTTGATACAAGTGAAGACTCTTCAACAACAGATGAAAAAAATGAAAATGGGAACCAACAAGAAGACCTATTATGTGGAGGAATTTTTCCCCTTTCCATTTGATCGGAACCTATACATGCCACCCTTTCCCCCTCATTTCAAAACACCATATTTTCATAAGTATAAGGGGACAGGGGATCCAATAGAGCACATTCGATAATTCAACACATCATGTATGGAAGTCTCATATGACCCCACCTATCTGATGAGACTATTCCTGTGAAGCCTCACAGGACCAGCCTTAGATTGGTTTGCACACCTTCCTCCAGGAATCAGAACATGGGGTGAACTAGTCGACAAATTCACCAATCATTTTTCCTTCAACATTAAGAATGATGTCACCCTTGCAACATTGAGCACATCCAAACAAGAAGGGGAACAACTTACCTCATTTTACCAGAGATGGTGAGGTTTGGTTAGCAAATTCCCTTCTCACATTCCTGAAAGAAAACTTGTCACCATGTTCATGGAAAACCTTAATGGAGAATTGATGAGTCAAATTCAAATCCAATTTTGTAAAACCTTTGAGGAAATTCTTGAGAAAGGTGTCCTTATTGAGAAAGGTCTTATTTCCAATGGAAAAGTCAAAGTAAACAAAGAAAATTTGAAACAAAACAATGACAAGAGCAAATACTAGTCCCAAAAAAAAATGTCACAAATGACGGAGTTGTTGATGCCAACTTGGTAACCAAAGGTCCTACTATTCAAACTAAAGATCCTTCCTCATCAAATGCATTCAATACACCAAACACATAGACACAAGACCAAAACCAAACGCTAAACGCAGTCCAAAATAATCAACAATGAAGAGGTCCTCCCCGCACCAAAAGTGTAGACACATAAAAATGACCTAGGCCTGCAAGCTCTATTTTTACCACTTTCATCCTAGCATAATGATGACATTTAATTATGTCCTTAGTCCACATTCAACTATTAATTAAATAATACATAATTATTTAATTAATTCATATCTCTTTTATTCTTCATGATTATTAAATAAATAAATTATATTTATTTATTCAATACTTCACTAATGGTCTATTATCTTCTTACAATTAAATTAATTTATTAATTTATTTAATTACCTTTATTCATTTATGTCTTCTTGATTATTAAATAAATGAATTTTATTTATTTATTTAATATGTCACTAATTCTCACAATTAAATGAATTTATTAATTTATTTAATTATTGGTCATAATCCTCTAAATTAAATAATTATCTTCAATTATTTAATTGCCTAATTTAACATTTCTTTCATTTTAAATAAATAAATTATTTAAAATGATCTCACTTTATTAACTGTCAGTTCATTTTGGTAAATAATCTGAAAATCGATTATTTACTATCACACAAAATCCATATTTTTGAATTAATTTAATTCAAAATGGTAATCCTCTTCCAAAAATCAAGTAATTGAGAAAATTCTTGATTTTCCAAATCTGCTTTTTCAGTTCAACTCTTATCTTCTTGATTTTCAAAAATCTTTATCCTTTTAACTAATTATCTCATTTATTCTCGACCGCCGATTTGATATTCTCAGACGGCATCTCGACCACTCATTTAATAATTTTTCCCTAACCCTAATTGGGGATTGTCACATGAAATCTTGACCTCTAATTTTAGGCTTCTGTCAAACTTCAATCTCGTCCGTCCATTCAAAATTGCATTGTCTATAAAATGCCAATTTTGCTCACATTGTCGACACATACACTCACACAGGCACATGCATAAACTTGCATTTTTGTTTTTGGCATACTTATCTTTAGCATTAGAGTCATTTTCTCATAGACATAGGTATTTAAAGTTCAAATCCTTCAAAGCTTGTTTAGGACTTTGGCATAATCTTTGGTATCAAATTGCTTGCACATTCAATATGAGAGCATAAATCAACAAGTTAGAAGGTGCTATGAAGGTAAATCATGGAAGCTTCAATGAGTGACAGGTATACTTGTTTCATTTATGTTGGCTTTCTTTGTTCTTGATAGCTTTTTTGGGTTTGTATGCTTTTAATATTTGATAATCTAACCTTTAGAAAATAACCCTTAGATACATTGGTGAACCCGACGTGAATCTTACAATTTTGTAGAGAAATTGGTTTGTTTTCTTGTTTGTTTTCGTTGTTTTGCAGGTTACAGCCAAGAATTCATATGAAATCCCGTCACCTTTTTTTGAGCACAAAAAAATGGGCATATGAAATATTTTAAAATGATCATCTAGGTTTTGTAGGCCTTATTCTTAGCTTTCTATAACTTCAAACGGTTTAAAATTTCGTTATGATCTGAGAAAGTTATGTCTATTTTAGTATTTGTTTTTTTTTTAATCTAGCTTTTAAAACCCGCGTTTTCTTTTGCCTATAACAATTTTCTCATGAAAATTTTTGAAAAA
>VDFB02379637.1:0-60068 GCA_007258455.2 Sequoia sempervirens | reverse complement strand
GAATGCACCTCCTTGCACATGCAACAATTAGGTTAATGCTCAACGCAACTTCTGGGAAACTTCCAGCATGAGCTAATCCACTTTTAAGCACCTTTGCATCTATAGCATACTTTTCTTTTCCCTGCAAATGTGTCCAAAATTCTTCCAATTTAAAAATTCCCAGTTCTGTATCTCTCAGACCAAGCCAGTGATTTTCAATTTCAAACTGCATGAGCTCACCACACCTAAAGAAATGCTTGAATTCCTAAAGAAATAATAGTAGCAAGTAGAAGTGTAACCAAAATTTTTATAAATAAGTTCTCACCACCTTAAGCCAAGTAAAATGACAAGACGTGCATTTGGTGCTAAATTAATATGACACTTTATTTTATTTTGTAGTAATGAAAACCCTAAGGTTTGCATGTCTTGTAAAAATCTTGATAAGACATCTCCTAGTCGTATCGTATGCCTTATTAAATGTGAAAATGGTGCCTCGAAACCTGCAAGATGAATAACAACCCTCTTTGTTGCGGAAAAATTGAACCTAATAACCCAAAGTCAGAAGTTAAGAAGTTTTGAGAACCTTTATTTACCGACCATACTCTTGATGCTACAAGGATAGCAAGTCGGGCTATCAGAAAGTTAAGAAAAACACAAACCTGACAACAACGAAAAACATTATCGAGCTCCAAAGAACTAAGTTTCAAAACTTTAAGAACACATGACAAAGAGTTAGAAACTTAAGAAAAACTGTGACAAAGGAATACAATGAATATGAAGGCCTTTAACTTGAGCGAGACTTAGAGAAAAGAGGGACATAATTGAAACAAATGATACATAGTATATTTATAGGTAACATTGGCTCCAAATGGGGACTAGGACTGATAGGATGCAGAGAATCCAGAAACATGACATAGAGCCTTATTCATTGGGCAACAGAGTCAAAACCAGACAAGCCAAAACAGAATCGACAAACCAAAAAAAGGAAAGAACTATGTATAGGGATAAACCTCCAATAATCTTTTTTGTTGCTCTTTATCAACACATCTTAGAAAAGTTCCATGCACACCTTTTTTATACAGGTTCCCTTCCCAAAGTACATACTTGTTCGCCTTAAGCTTTAGATTTCTCTTCTCTTTTGTCGACAGGTGTGATGAACAATCACCATATGTTAAAAAGTAAGAAATATTAGAAAACCAACTATCTATTGTGCTCGTGAATAAAACCAATGGTAAATCTCCTTCTTCATCAGATTTAATTTCAACAATCATTTTAGCCAGACCCTTTCCTCTCACCAAATTGGTGGGCTTAATTTCTAGATCATATTCTTGAATCTGAGCTATCCAAGATCCTCTCTTGTTACATCCAACATCCAGTTGAGTAAGAATGCTTTTCACAATAGTTTTAGGAACAAAAATAGTAGCATGAGAATGAAGAATATAAAACCTGAAGCTCTTGAGTGCCTTCACAATAACATATGCATGCTTTTCAAGAGATTAATATTTAAGTTCATATTTCTTCAGAGTACTCATAAAAGAGATAGGAGCTTCAATACCTTGCTCATTCTTTTGCAACAAAATATCTGACAGAGTATGCTCGGAAGCATAACTATATATAATGTAATTTTTAGTAAAATCAAGATGGACCAAGGTAGGGGCATTTGCAATTTCTGTTTTAATATCTGTAAAATATTGCTTTGCTTTATTACTCCATTTAAATACTGGTTGATCCTTCATCATATAAAAAATGGGCTTAGTTAGCTCAACAAAATTGGGAACAAACCTCCTCAGAAAATTCACTTGACCAAAGAAAGACTTGATACCATCTTTGTTAGCATATAGCCCTAGTTGAATGATTGCTTTCACTCTTTCTGGATCTATTTTAATTCCATCTTTCAAAAAAATATGACCTAAGATTTTTCCATCAGTTACAATGAAGATAGACTTCTTAGTTTTTAAAGATACACCTTCTTCTCTGCAAAGTTGTAATACATTTTCCAAATCATGTAGATGATTTTCTCTTTTCTTAGAAAAAACTAGAACAAATTGAAACAAAGCTGAAAAATATTGGTCAAAACTTTGACATGTCTCAGGATGTTGATGGTGCAATCAGGAAAATAATTCAAGAACTACAGTCAGAGCATACAAATGTTCAGAACACCAGGAACATGATTGTTGACACTTTTGGAAAGTGAAGGACAACCAAATGCAGGCTGGAACAATTGATTGAGATACTGAGGATGGGAGAATTATTGGAAGATGTATTCACCATTCCAGAATCCCTCACCAAAATTATCAACCAAACATCTAATAATAATAGCATGATCATAATCACTGGGATTGTAGTGGAAGCATGGAAGAAGTTTCTTCCGAAGTTGAAGGAGAAGCACAAAAAAATCTTCAAATAGCGGTTGTATTTCTTCAAGTTTTTGAATCAATTTTTGCACAAGTTTTGGTTACATTTCAAAGAGGGAGAAATATTTTTTTTGTCATTGATGTCAAAGGGGGAGAGAGAGCAGTGAAAAATTCCTTATCAAACTTAGGGGGAGTTTTGTCACCTATGGCGTTTTGAAGCTTTGAAGGTTCTGACCTTAGTCATTTTTCACTAAGTATTGCCATTAATGCCAAAGGGGGAGATTGTTGGCATATGGCTTCTAGTGTTGTCATTGATGGCAAATGAAGTCATTGATTTGGTCCACATGTCAACATTTTTCTATACTAGAAGGTAGAGTGAAGAACATGGTATCCGGTTGAAGCTTGAATCTGTCAAGTAGTTTGCATTACTAGGTTATCAGTTTTGGTTGTGGATCTCAGGGAAGGTTGATGGGTATCTGGAATGTCTTATTCTCAATTTTTGTGCTGTTGCATCAAGTGGTTTATGAGTTAGGAGATCTAGTTGTTTGATTTTTTGTTCATCTGTATATGAAGGTCGACTAAGCAAATGTTGGGTGTTGCGGATGTTTAAGATAGAATTGTTTAAAGTATTTTTATGTTCAAATATTTTATTTTGGGTCCTATCTATGCTATGGATGGCTTTGGTGAATGCACATTAAAAGTTATTCTTGATTTGAGCCATCAGTTGGAAGATATTTTCTATTTCATTGGAGCCGACATATAGTGATTGAATTCTTGGTAGTGGATATATATATGAGATCGATTAATTCATTTTGGTGTGCATATGTGTGAGTTTGATATGTGTTGAAGTATGTGTGAATATCAGAAGAGAATTTGAGAAATTTTTATTTATGCATAAGACGATTTTGTGAAGTGAATTAAGGTAGAGCAGAGTGAAGTGCAAAATCAGACAAAAGGTCCAGAATCTGATCTATGAGCCTAACTAGAACTGTAATCAAGCATTTGTAGATGCTATCTATTCATTTCAACATTTTTTTGTAATCCAAATATTTTGTAAGGCAGTAAGCCTTCCTTATTTTGAGCAGTAAGCTCTAGGAAGTGTGCCTAAATGCAAGTGCATTCGCATTTTGTAAAAGACTATATTTGAGTACTCAAATTGTGGATTGACCTCCATCGTGGTTTTTCCCCTAACAGGGTTTCCACGTAAAAATATTTGTATTATGGTGTTGTGGATTATTTTTTCATGTTCATGCATCTTTCTTTTGATTGAATGTTTTAAGCACTTGAAAGGACAAATTAATAAAGTTTGAAATTTCTCAACACTGATTCACCCCTCCCTCTCAGTGTTGCTTGAGTCCAACATTTTAGTTATCAGATCAACCTAACATGGTATGTAAGTTGAAGAAGGAACTATATGGTTTGAAGAAAACTCCCAGAGCTTGGCATGCAAGATTGGACAGGTACTTGATACAACAAGGATTCAGCAAGGGCTTCACAAATAGTGATCTTTAATTTAAAATTGAGGAAGACAAAATCTTGATAGTAGTTGTATATATGGATGATACTATATTTGGTTGAAATGAGGCTTTCTGTAAGAAATTTTCTAAAGAAATGAAAAAATATTTGAGATGTCAATGTTTGGGGAGATGAATTTCTTTCTTGGGCTACAGATCAATCAAACTGATAAAGGGATTTTCATTTCACATTCTAGGTATGTCAAAGAGATGTTGAAGAAGTTTGGAATGGATGACTCCAAACCGGTATGTACTCCTATGGTGACTAGTTGTAAATTGAGAAAAGACGATGATTCACCTAAGTCTGATCAGAGCAATTATAGATCTATGATTGGTGGACTGCTACTAGACCATATATCATGCATGTAGTTTGTCTTGTGGCTAGATTTCAAGAAGATCCTAAAGAAACAAATGTTGTAGCAATGAAGAAAATGTTCAGATATTTAAGAGGCACACCAAATTATGGTTTGTGGTATCCTAAGGATACTGATTTCACATTAAATGCTTATATAGATGTAGATTGGGCTAGCTATGTTGATGATAGGATACAAGTGGTGGTGCTTTCTTTCTTGAATGTAGATTGGTGTCATGGCTGAGTAAGAAATATGATTTAGTTTCTTTATCCACTATAGAGGTGAGTATATTGCATCAACATCATGCTATACATAGGATTATGGATGAGACAAACATTGAAGGATATTAGAGTTGTATTTGATGAACCTATATCTATCTCCTATGATAATACAAGTGCAATAAAAATTTCAAAGAATCCAGTGATGCATTCAAGGACAAAGAATATATCTATCAAGTATCACTTTTTGAGAGAGAAGGTTATGGAGAATGAAGTGAAGCTTGAGTATGTTCCTACAAAGGATTAGATTTCTAATATATTTACTAAGGCTCTTCCTAAGGATACTTTTGAGTATCTTTGGGAGAAGTTGGGGTTTATTGCCTCTCCTTTTTTGAACTAGATGCATATAGAGGTGTATAAGTCTAGTGGATATGTGGATCTATCTCTTTTCTAGACTGATGTCTGTGGCTACCTCTTAGGGGGAGTAGGTTGTGTCATGTATTGTTAGTTGGGTGTACTCCTAAGGGGGAGTATTCAAAGCAGGTAATTTTGGTTCAGTGTCAAAGAAGGAGAACAATGCAAACCATTTTATCCTTTATCATTGATGTCAAAGGGAGAGACAGAATCATGTGAAAAAGGAGTGTTTAGAACTGTTGTGTGGTATTTGGTGGCTTTTTACATCTTGTGTTTCCATCAATGAAAAAGGGGGAGATTTTTGCAATAATGATGGTGTTGTGATTGATGTCAATAGGAAGTCTATTGATTGGTGTTGTCATGGATGTCAACTATGGGATGAAGATGTTGAGGATATTAATAAAATTGGGGAAAAGAGGAAAATAGGTTATGCTTGTGTAGTTGAGACCTTGAGGAAGTGTTGTGAGTACATGGAGCTATTATTTTGTTGCAAAGTTTGAAGATGAGTTGGAATGAAGTAATGAGCTAAGATGATGTTTTTGGTACTTTTTTTCCAAGTGCTTTTGAGAAAATTTAATAAATAGAGTAAATTGTGTTGTACAAATGTTCATAGTGTGCTATGGTATTGTTCTTCAAGGTATTCCTTTTGTGTTGATGCTATGTGTGTGCAGTTCTTATAGGTTATTTAAGGTTTACATAGGTTGCTATATTTAGAATTTGGGTTTCTAGATCATTGTAAAGTGCAAGATATTTTCACTAGTGTGTGAACTAGTTGTTCAGTGATGCTTTCTGTGGTCTTGGAGAAATTTATTTGCTTTGCATTTCTTCGTTGTTTGGCTCTAGGTTGTGTAGGTTTGAGAATATGATTATAATTTGTTTTTATACTTCTATTTTCAAGTTTTTACTTGATTTGGTACAATATAGTGAGAGTTTCATTTATCAGTATGCAAATAAGGGTTATCAATTGTCCTGAGTTAAAGTATTTGTGGATGTGAGCTTAGATGAAGTGTTCGATGAATCTTAAGAAGTTCATGGATTATACTGGATTGATTTCAAGTGAATTATGTTGTCTGAAACTTTCAACTTGATTTAAGGAAGTGTGTACTTAATGTCTATGGTGTTTTGCATGGGTGTTGGCTGACCTTGTGTCTAACACTACATGCAAGGCTTGTGGAAGTGTGTTGAGATGTATTTGGGTCCTAATTAAGGATTTGTGTAGGTCACCTTTCATTCCTATCCACTGTAGGAATGTTTAGGTGTTGACCTATTTTGAGTTTGAATGTATAATAGCTAGTGGCAGATATTGGAGAAAGTTTTTAAGGTAGAGCTTGATATAAATATGTATGGTGTTGATGCAAGAGGGTGTGGAAAGAGTAAGAAGCAATATAGATGCAATATTGTTGCAAGTGATGTGAGTGATACAAAATTGAGTAGAGCAGTGTGAAATTCATGTTAGGGTTCCTAAAGGAAATGAGTTGAAGGCATCCAAAATATTTCATGTGAGACTGCGAAAATGTGTGAGAAATTATGGTGGACTCCTTGTTGCATTGAGAAGTTCTTTCTCTGTGTAACTTTCTTTTTCTATTCTTGTTTTCTTGAAGTGAGCCCCTTTATACTAGTTTTGCTATTACTTATATTGTGAGCTAATCCTCACCGTGGTTTTTACCTCATTGGGTTTTCCATGTAAATCTAGTGTTCTCATGTGTATGGAGTTGTGATTTCAGTTTCTATTACCTAGATTACATGTTTAATTATTCTAATAGAATAAGGGCTTAATGAATACTTGTGGATCTAATTACTATTGAGGGTTTTTGAAGGTTTAATTTGCTACAACTGATTCACCTCCCTCTCAGTTGTCTTGTTCATTTCAACAATTATGACAAGTGTCCTAACTAGTTTGGCTCAATTTTTCCTTTTTCATCTTAGATAAGCTGAAATTTCTGATTTTGTTTCAAAACTAGGTCACTAAATTGAAAGCTTCTACTCTTAATCATTTTGTTATAGCTACATTTGAGATGGTTCTAATAGGCTTGGAGATGGTTCAGAGTGCTCAAACATCTTTCATCTAATAACTCAAGCTCATAAAGTCTAGATACTCGGTATTCTTCATTGTTGACAAGATCTTTCATGGATACCCTTAGGGAAGGAATCTTGACCTCTACAGGAAAGATAGATTCAGTTCCATATACAATATTTTTAAGGATCTTAAGGATTTCTTTGTTAGACACTTTTTCCTAGCCATTTCCCTAAGGGTAATATGAGGTAGAGAAGAATTGCTGGGTATGGAATTTAGTGAAAATATTGCAGACATCTTGGTTCTTAAATGGAGTTCTATTATTGGTAATGATAGTTTGAGGGATACCATAATGAAAAATCAAATAGTTAAGAATAAACTTCACTATTTGTTAGCCAGTAATGTATGTTAGGGGTATGACTTCTATCTAATTTGTAAAGTACTATGTGGCAGTTATGATGACTTTATGTCCATTAGATGAAGTAGGGGATATCTTTCCTATAAGGTTGAGTCCCCATTATGAGAAGGGCCAAGGTGTAGTAATTGGGTGCAATTCTTGTGTAGGTGCCTGAATGAGATCACTATGTTATTGACACTGAAGATATTTCTTTGTAAATTGAGTGTCTTCCTGTTCAATTGATGACCGACAATATCTAGTTCTAAGAAAATTGTTTACTAGATTATGCCCGCTAGCATGAGACCCATAAACACCTTCATACACTTCTTATAAGGTTGTTCAAGCTTCTTTTTAGTTCATATATCAGAGCAATGTACCATCAAGGCTTCATCGATATAAGGTGTCTTCAAGGATAATAAAACATGTGGTTTAGTGGATGAAAGTTTTCTTTCGGTTACTAGGAAGGACAAGGGGTATAGTTCCATGTTGGATATAAGTATAGATGTCCTCATACCAGGGTAAATCGAGGCCAAAAATATCACACACAAGTTTAGATTCCAAGACCTCAAATACGGGTATAAACAATTGTTCCATGGGGAATTCAAACTTAGGACTATTCATTGACACATCAAGAAGAGATCCAATAATAGACATTGTATCGACAACCTTATTATTGACTCTTGGTATCTACTCAAAGAGAATGACTAAGAAATATTTCTTGAAACTATTAACCATCCTCTTATAGGGAAGAAACTTATCATCTTTTGTTTGATATTCATCATTCACTTGCCTAATGACCAGCTGTGAATCACAATAAACTTGTAGCTCTTTGATTCTCCATTCAACGACCATTCTTAATCCAGTGATAAGTGCCTTGTATTCTACTATATTGTTGGTGGAAGGGAATGCTATAATCCTCTATGCTTTAGGTATACTATCTCCTTGGGGTGTGACAAAGAAAATTCTAGCTCTTGATCCATGCTAGGTATGAAATCCGTCAAAGTATAGTTTTCAATGGTTTACTTGAGTTGCCACAAGGATTCCCTCATCAGGGAATTCTGATATCAATGGGTGATGATCATGAATGGGTGCTTTTGCTAGTTGGTCTAATATTACTTGTCCCTTGATGGCATTTTTGTCCACATATTTTATATCAAATTTGATAAAAATCATGACTCATTTTTCCATTCGACTAGTGAGTGTTGTAACAATAGATATTTAAGGGGGTTAAATTTGGAGATTAGCTTGATCTGTTGGTTCCACAAGTAATATATGAGCATTTTGGAATGCAAAGATAATTGCTAAAAAATCTCTCTCAATAGGTGTATAGTTTAGCTCATATCCAACCAAGGTGCGACTAATATAATACACCACTCTTTGTTTGTTGTTTTCATCAAGTTGTGCTAACAAAGCTCCTAAATTTGTTGTGGTTGATATGTATAAGATCATAAGTTTATCCTATATAATAGGGATCAAGACAAGAGGAGATACCAAGAATTCCTTGATCTTCTGGAAAGCTTGTTCATATTTTTCATCCTACTTGAATACATATTTATTGAACAAGTGTGTAAAGGGATGAAACTTATCAACTAACTGTGCTATGAATCTCCTGATTGATTGAAGTTTACCTCAAAAACTACATAGTTGTTTCTATGTTTTTAAAGGAGGCATTTCCATAATAGCCTTAACTTTTGCGGGATCTACCTCTATGTCTCTTCAAGACACAATACACCCCAATAGCTTTCTTAATGTTATACCAAAAACACACTTCTTAGTATTAAGGTGTAGTTGATGCTCTTCTAGCCTATCAAATATGTGTGCCAAATTATCCAGGTGTCCTTGTCTTGTTAAATATTTCACCAAGAGATCATCTATGTAGTCTTCCATGGTGATATGGAACATGTCATGAAAAATTGCAGTCATCTCCCTTTGGTAGGTGGCTCCTATGTTCTTAATTCCAAACAACATAACATTCCAATAAAAGGTTCCCTAGGGACAAGTGAATGTTGTCTTGTGTTGATCCTCAAGTATTATCTTGATTTGGTTATATTTGGAAAACTCATCCATAAGAGAGAGCATTTCATGGCTTGTTATCAAATCCACTATTATGTCTATGTTTGGAAAAGGAAAATCATCCTTTTTATATGCCTTGTTAAGATCTCTAAATCTATGTAGATCCTTATGTCCCTAGTGGGTTTTGAAATTGGTACCAGATTCAACACCCACTTAGGATAGTCAATAGGTCTAATGAATCCCACATCAAGAAATTTTTGTAGCTCTACTTTGAACTAGAGTGTTACCTGAGGATGTATCTTGTGAAGCTTATATTTCATGTGCTTGGTGATGAGAGCCATTTCTATCCCATTTTTTGCTATATTTTATCCTTTTTCATATTCCTTCATACCCATTCTCATATTCCATTTCCATATCTTATCATGCCATTGCATACACTAAAAAATGGTCACATCACATTTTAATTAATTAAATATTTTAATATTTAATTAAATTCAATCACGATAAATAACTAAATAATTTGATATTGTTCATATTTCATTTCAATTAAATAAATAATTTATTTAATCATCTTTTCTTATTCATTTCTTAATTAATTAAATAAACATTATGATTTATTTATATTAATTATCAATAATCTTGGTTTGAATATTTTATTCAAATAAAGATTAAATATTTCCTCTCTTTTAATTATATTCTTCTAAATGTTCATTCATCATTAAATATTTTAAATATTTAATGTAATTCTTCTAATATCCATTTCCAATTAAATATTTCTAAATATTTAATTAATTCTTCTAAAGTCACATTACAATTAAATATTCCAAAATATTTAATTAAATCTTCCATAGTGTTAAAATCAAAAATCAAATTCAATAAATGAAATTAAATAAATTTATTTATTTATTTAATTTGGGGATTATCTTCAACAGCCGTGAAACAAACTGCCGAAACAGAAAAATTAAATTCCTCTATTTCTTTGCAGGCTTGTTCCCGTGGGTTGAAGACAAACATCCATCCTTCTCTCCAACCTCTCAACCTCTTCCATCTTCTTCTCAACCTCTCCATCTCTCACCTTTCAATTTTACCAGACAACTTCACGGCCGTTGATTCTTGCTAGCCAGGATTGTCCCTGCAAAAAGCTATAAATAAGACTGTCGGGTCTTTGAATTCATATAGAAGCTTTCAAGTAGGAAAATTATAGTCAATTTGCAATAGCATAGCCTTCATAAGCCTTTTAGCATATCCATTTCATAAGCATAGTATAGAATCATGGCATATTCACTTCAATCCATAGCATCTTCCATTTACAGCCCCTATGCATAATCCATAGCCCCTGTGCATATCCGTCAGCATTCTCACCTTCACTAGCATATAGGATAGAATTTCCTTTGCATACTCATTCTGCAGACTGCCATTTGGAGAAGCCAAGCTTACATAATCTGAGAGCAGCAGCTTCGAACAAATCTCTGGAGATAGAGAAAGATGGAACGCTTCTAAAGAATTTCTGTTTTATTTTAATTTCACTTCAATTTCTTTAGTTTAAAGTTCTATTAATTGTGTTTTGTTTTCAATTTGATTGCATAAATATAACATACACATTTTTGGCGACTCACCATGGGCTCTTGCCCTCAAGCTTGATCTTTACGTGTTTCTTTGATGTGTTACTAAGAAAAAATAGCTGATACAAGAAACACGCTTCGTAGTTTATACCTGTAGCACCCGGGTGAGAGTTCCTCGCAGCGCTCATGAGAGTTCCCGCAATGCTTTGAGTTCTCGCACGATTTTGAGAGTTCTCAGCTCGTGAGAGTTCTCGGGCAGCGTTCAAGTGGAGGCCTTGGCAGTCACTGCGGAGAGTTCTCGCAGCCATTTGAGAGTTCCTGAAGCTGTGGAGAATTCTCGCAGTCAGCCATGAAGATCAAGTATAAGGTATGTTTCCAAAACCTCGCAGTTGTAATTTTAAATGCTTACTTTAACTCGAACCGATGCAACTAACAGTTAATAATTGTAAATTGGAATGAACCAATCCTAGGGTAGACACATAACTTAAAAATGAAGCAATCCTAGGGTAGACACCTTAAATTAAAAATGAAGCAATCCTAGGGTAGACATTTCACATTTGATTTTGGGGCTAAAAAGAAATTTCGTGTTTGTGTGAAGCAACATCTTCACTTAGCATAGAAAAGTTGTATTTTGGGCTTAAAATAAATCTTTGTTTGCTTTGTTTTTGGTGATAGGCCTATGCTCTCCCCTTAACTGGGTGATCAAAATGCCAAACTCACCTATTTTACTTTATGCATTTTATAGTTTTATTAACACCTTTTAGAAGGCCTGCCGTAGTGGGAAAAAGTACTCACCCTACGGGAACGACCTAAGTGGGAACAACTAAAGCCAAGTTTTTCAACCCACTTTAATCAAATGCGGATGGTTGATGAAAATCCCATTCAAAGATAGTGTGCATTGATAACCATCCCCAAATCCTTTGTTCTAAAGGTAGGGAGGTCTCTCGAGGGAGTCTATCATTTGCCGCACCGAACGGAAACCCTTACTAAGAACTTAGTGTAGTATCTTACCGAGTCAGTTTCTGAACATCATATTAATCACAGTGCAGGGGAGGGAAGAATCTACCCCCAAGATACTCACCATATAACTGCTAAGGATTGTTTGCTCAGGGGATCCGGTATCCACTTCTGTCACTCTGAGTACGCACCTGGAAAAGACAAAAACACGGGCGCCCTTTCGGAGGTGACACGGCTGTGTGAGTCGACACAGTTTTAAGATGTGGGCTATTGATTACTATGATGACCTACTTGAGAATTAAGAGTGAGTCTGTTTGAAGTGCTTATCATGTGTAAAACCCGTTAAAACAATTTTTGAACAACATTTTGATTATACACTTGATGTTTAGCATAGGACTTAAGACAACTATTTTACAACTTGTTTGATGTGTTTTCAATACACTAATTCAGATAAGATCATCCAACATTCACATTGATTAATCTCATGTTACGAGATTGGAAATCCACAACGTTTGTAAAGAAATCCATTTTCAAAAGGATTAAAAAGCCAAAGAAACCCCTCAACCACAAGAAACTATTGAAGAAACAATGATTCTTGTATCAAAGCTGAAAAGTTTTACTCAAATATAGAACCTTTCTTCATAGGTATCATGATTGTGTTAGAGGTCTTTCTAATGATTATGCTATAGAACCTTTGTACTCACAAGCTTATTTTCAAAGAAGATCCCTTTCTCAAAGGCATAACCATAGTCAACGCATTCGTTTCAGTTATATTCCCCAACCTGCAATTGAATATTCTACTTGTCCAAATCAAATTTTGCAATAGAGAACTCAGATCACATTAGGCATTCATCATTAAATCCATCCTTTTACAAAACTAGGATCAAACTTTATAAAGTGCAAAAACATCTTTTTCTTGATCTTTTGCTTAAATTCCCTCCAACAAGATTTTCATCCTTCCACTTAGGGAACAACACAAGCTAAAGGTTAGAAACTTTTCAAGTCATAGAATCTTCATTCTATCCCGACTTTCATATCTATCACATAATTGCACTATTTCACATTCTTTTGATCAAAAGTGAGTAAGAATTTGGAACAAAACTTATGCCTGTCTTCACGAGATCTCAAAAACACATGGAAAAAGATGAGGGAGAAACCACTACAAGCAAAATGGGTGACCATACTAAAAAAGAAGAGGATACATTTAATCTTGACGAATTAACAGAAGAAAAGCTTCAAGAAGTAGAACAAGATCCTCAATTCCATACTCTTATGGAAAGGATTTTAGAACGAAACAAAGAAAGATATTTTCTTTCATTAGCTA
This sequence comes from Sequoia sempervirens, assembly GCA_007258455.2. Lineage (NCBI taxonomy): Eukaryota > Viridiplantae > Streptophyta > Pinopsida > Cupressales > Cupressaceae > Sequoia > Sequoia sempervirens. The sequence continues at coordinate 46,969 of VDFB02379637.1, read as the reverse complement.
ATCAAGGAGCTAAGTTACCTCACAATTTTGACATAGAAGGGATTAAGCAGAATCCTGAAACTCCTCCTACTGACTTTAGTGCCCTTACTCAACAGATAAAATAATTACAAGGGAAAATAAAAGAAATGCAAGGGGGTACAACAAAGAAGTATGTTTTGGAAGACATATCTCCTTATCCATTTGATAGGAGTCTTCAAATGATCCCATTTCCAAAACATTGTGAGATTCCTAAGTATGATAGGTATAATGGAAAAACTGATCCCATTGACCATGTGAGGGATTTCCGAAACATGAGTCTAGAATTCACCATGACGATACATACCTTAATGTGATTATTTCCACGGTCTAGGGTGTACAATCCATGGAGTGGCTTAAGATCACTCCACGATCAAAACTCGAGGATAATAAACTGCCTTTATCACATAATATGCCTACAACATTCAACACTAGATAACAATGATCGATTCAGAAGTAAATGCAAGCAGGAGAACCCTTCACTACATTCTGCAAAGGTGGAGAAGGTTATTCGTGATGATATTCCCTTCCGGCCCTATTCCCCGAAAAGGAAAAGATGGATATCTTCATCAATAGCCTAGATCCAGAATTAAGTTATAGGCTTAATCTTCATTGTCCTCATAACTTTGAAAAGTTGATTGAAAACGCAATCACCATTGAAGGGGCCTTGGTTAAACGGGGAGTGATAAAACTTGATAATCCAAGTACATCAAACCAAAACAACAACGATAAAACAAGGTTTTGGAACAGGAATAAAAATGTTGTTAATGATGGTATAGTAGATGCAAATAATCTACGAACAAGACCATCTGTCTTCAATCTATCAAGTGCTCCACGAACCAATCAACAAGGAAACAACAATCAACAAGGACAAAACTCCAAGCAAGAGAGCATGACCAATCAAAATACCAATCAAAATCGTGGTAATTTCAATAGCAATCTTGGCAATATCCAAACATCAAATCCGTCTAGACCTCCATTCTTTTCAAATCGACGAAATTTTACCGCTTTGGGGCAATCTCTTGAGTCTGCTCTCAAGGAGCTTCTTGATAATAAGGTTATCACCTTACCACCACAAAGAGATTATGAGCCACGAGTCAAATCACCATCATGGAATGACTCGTATTATTGCAATTATCATTAATGTAAAGGTCATAGAACGAATAATTGTCAAGCTTTGAAAAATATCGTACAAGACTTAATTGAAAATGGTACCATTACAATCGAAGGACATCATACCAATGACGATCATCAAGCATTCAAAGATCCTTTACCAAACTATCAAAAGGGGGAAACATCAGATGCAAAAGCAAAAAGCATACATAATGTTGAAGACAATATAATCTGTCACATCTATGTTGATGATCAACGGGTTAATGTTATCAAAATCAAGGGAAAACAAGAATATCAACAGGTTAATGTGACTATGAGAGGACAAGCAAAGGTTGTTCTAAAAGGAAGTTCATCTAAAGCAACTATTCCTTCTCCAAGTCAATATAATCTGGTTGATCAATTGAGAAAAACATCAGCTCAAATCTCCATCCTTGAACTTCTCAAAATATCCCCCATACACAAGAATATTTTAGAAGAAGCTCTCGTAAACACAACTATCGATACTGATTTGGATGTAAACAAATTTCAAGCCATGGTGGGACATTTGTCTTCCCCCACTTGTCTTTCATTTTCTGATAAAGATGATGCCTCCATGACACATCCACATAATTCATCGCTCTATCTTGAAGTCATGATCCATAAACACCGAATTAGACGTGTCTTAATAGATGGAGGAGCCGGTTTGAATATTTGTACTTTAAAGTTAATAAATGCCTTGGGAATTTCAGAAAATGCTATTGATCCATGAAGGAAAATAACTATCAAAGCATATGATGATGAAGAAAGAGCTTCTAAGGGATTAATATTATTGCCTATCAGAGTGGGACCTGTTGTGAAGAACACATTTTGTCAGGTTCTAGATCGGGATCTTTCCTATAACATACTTTTGGGTCATCCATGGATTCATGATATGCAAGCAGTACAATCAACATATCATCAATGCATCAAGTTTCCATATGATGGACAGGAAATAACTATACAAGCTGATTACAATAGTACCCAAACTTGTTCAAATCTTCGAGCAACTCAAGATGCCTTTGTGCCACACAATAGGGAAGCTCTTGTTGTTTCTTCTTCCAATCTACAAGTCCAATTGCAAGAATTGACAAAGAATCTTGACACTAAGCTAAAGTTTAAAGACAAAGGGGTAGGTGAATATTCACTATCTCTTTCTACCTTACCTCCTTCTTTGAGGTCACATGGTCAGCCTACCTTATCAAATCAAAATATTGCAACAGCCTCTACATCCCAAGCTTCTATGCCAATCACAAAGTTTGATAGAAAATTCATTAGAGCCAACACCACTGAAGAAGAAGCTGAAGATAGGGACATCCTAAATTGGCTATACAAAGATGAAGATGAATCTCTCTTCCACATTAAGTTACCTACAGAACAATATGGTAAGGGATATGCTATCATGCAGAAAATGGGCTATGAAGGAAATGGTCCTATAGGAAAGAGAAGAGAAGGAATTGTAGAACCAATTCAACCTATTTCAATACATCCAAGTGATAAAATAGGACTTGGATATGGTAAAGATAAAGAAGACTCTACTTCACAGCCAACACAATCAACTCATGAAGAAGGATCAATGTCAGATAAACCTCATGAATCAGTTTTCCACCAAGTAATAGTTCGATATCGATTCTAATGAATATGAATGGACACCATTTATAATAATGAATTTTGAGAGACAAACAAGTTGATACCATACACAAATATGCACTGTTTATACAAGGAGAAGGTTCACATTCCACTTGATTATGTTTACAAAGCCATCATGACTCAAGTGAGGACCATCTGCATTCTAACGCTGACATGATCACCAGAGAATACCAACATAGACCTTGTTTACTATGAAGATGATAACTACATCATGAATTTGATAATTCAAGACCTTACTCAAACTTAATAATCCCAGGCTTCTATCCGTGAACTTATTGATTGGGAAATTGATGCATCTATCCATATCTCTACATTCTATAATGATGAGGATATTATAAATTTCCTTTGTTCCTCTGATGAAGAAAACAATTGTTTCATCCACGAATTTCATACTCATGATTTTGATAAGGAGGATGTCAAGTCTCTTAGCTACAAAATAAATGAAATAAAAGATGGATCTATTGGTGAAAACCGAAAAATGGTAGTGATAGATCACAACAAGAGAAAAATAAAGAGTGAATCTGACAGTGAAAACCTTTCTGAGGCACTGAAGGATGAGAAACTTAACACTCTTCCCAAGTATTATCATGAAAGATCTTCTATTTTGATCGAACCAATGGAATCAATCAACATAAGTACAATAGAGCAGCCAAAAGTTTTGCAACTTGCAGCATCATTAACAATTGAAGAAGTCCTGAAATTCATGGAATTCTTGAAGGAGAATCAAGTTAACTTTGCTTGGTCATATGCTAATATGCCAGGGTTAGATCCTAATCTGATAATGCATCATTTATCTATCAAACCAGGGACAAAACTTGTGAAGCAAAAGCTTAGAAAAATGCATCCACATGTTGCATTATTGGTCAAAGAAGAATTAAAGAAGCTTTTGGATGTTGATCTATTTGAACTATTGATTATGCGTAATGGATTTCCAATATTGTACCTATTTCAAAGCCAAAATGGAAGGACTGAGTTTGTACAAGATTTCAAAGATTTGAATAAGGCTTGTCCTAAAGATGATTCTCCTTGCCCAACATAGATATGATTGTTGGATTTAACTACCGCCATGCAATGTATCTTACTAGATTTTCGTGATATAACCAGATAAAGATTGCACTAGAGGATCAAGATAAAATAGCGTTCACATGCCCTTGGGGTACCTATTGTTGGAATGGCATGCCATTTGGGCTTAAAAATGTAGGAGCAACTTATCAAAGAGCAATGACAACAATTTTTCATATATGATGCATACACATTCATGGAAGATTATGTTGATGATTTACTTGCCAAATCTCAATACACCTAGAAGAACATCTGGAAATCTTGTCAAAAATCTTTACCAGAATGGAGAAGTTCAATGTTCGTCTAAATCCAAAGAAATGTGTCTTCGGCGTTACATCTGGAAAACTCCTAGGATACATTATTTCAGAAAAGGGTATAGAGGTTGATCCAGAAAAAGTACAAGCTATAATGGACATGCCGCCACCACGAAATATCAGTCAACTTCGATCATTGCAAGGGCGATTACAGTCCATCAGGTGGTTTATAGCTCAACTGGCAGACAAAAGCTTACCATTTACACATTTATTGCATAAAAATGTCCCATTCAAATGGGAAGACAAATGTGAAGCAGCATTCAATCAGATCAAGCAATATCTTATGCACCCACCAGTTTTAATTCCACCCATTCCAGGAAAGCCACTCATACTCTATATTTCAACAACAGAAGTATCCTTAGGAGCATTGTTAGCACAAGAAGATTCTACAGGTAAAGAAAGGGCTATATACTATATCAGCATATCTCTAACAAGTCATGAATTAAACTACAGTTTCATTGAAAAAGATTGCCTTGCAGTGGTGTTTGCTTCTCAAAAGTTGCGGCATTATATGTTGGCTTATACAGTTAAGCTGATAACCAAGATTGATCCACTGAAATACTTACTAAGCAGAGCTACCTTAACAGGGAGACTTGCAAAATGGGTAATGATCTTAAGTGAGTTTGACATTCACTATGTAGATCGAAAAGCTATTAAAGGATGTGTCATTGCAGATCAGTTGGCTGAAGCACCTTTACACGAAGAAAGTCCAATGCATATTGAGTTTCCTGATGCAGATGTCTTCACAGCAACAATTCAAAAATCATGGACATTGTAATTTGATTGATCTTATACACAATATGGCTTGGGGGCAGGGATTCTCTTTGTTACACCTGAAGGACATACCATTTCACGATCATATCGGTTGATGTTTCCTTGCACAAATAACATAGATGAATATGAGGCATTGCTCATAGGATTGAAAATAGCATTGGAATGGTAGATTACAGAGCTCCAGGTCTATGGTGATTCTCAACTCATCATTAATGAAATTAATGATGATTATCAAACTAAAGATGATAAGTTGCTACCTTACAAGAACATGGTGGATGATTATAAAAAGTATTTTGTGTCAATCAAGTTTTCACAAATCTCAAGGATTGATAATAAAGCCGCAAATGCAATGGCTACCATTGCTTCCTTATTACAACTATCAGAAGATCAAACTAAGTATGAATTCTTGGTGGAACAATTGTTTTCTCCTGCCTATGATAATCCTGAGACCCAAGTCATATATCATTTAACCGGTTCTAATTCACCTTTATATGGCAAGATTTATACCTATTTGAAAGATAACATCTTACCTCCGAATTTATCCTGCAACCAAAAAAGGAACTTCATCCGCCAATCATCCCGTTATACCTTAATTGCCGATATCCTTTACCGACGTGGTCTTGATGGTACACTCCTTAGATGTCTTGAAGGTGACGAATCTGAAAAAGCCTTACAAGAGGTTCATAGTGGTATTTGTGGAACTCATTCGAGTGGTTTGACCTTAGCCAAGAAACTTGTCAGAATGGGATACTATTGGCCTATAATGGAGAAAGATTCTTTTACTTTTGTCAAGAAGTGTTCTAAATGTCAGATCCATGGGAATCTTATTCATGCACCTGCACAAGAACTGCAACCTTTCACTCCGACATGGCCTTTTTCTCAGTGGGGACTAGATCTTGTTGGAAAAATTCATCCTTCATCATCAAATGGGCATAAATTCACCATTACAGCTACGGAGTATTTCACAAAATGGATTGAAGCTGTTCCTTTGACAACAATGACTGGTAAACAAATATCTTCATTTATCCTAAATTACATTATTTGTTGATATGGAATTCCTAATTCTACCATTACTGATAATGGAAGGCCTTTCAAGAATCAAGATGTGGATGAACTTTGTGAAAGATTTCAAATCCAACACAGGTTCTCTACACCTTACTATCCACAGGGTAATGGTCAAGCAGAAGCTTCTAACAAAACAATCTTGAAGATATTAGTAAATGATGCAGGTCATGATTGGCATGTCCATTAAATCCAAACTTTTGTGGGTATTAACTGCAGATTCGCAGACACCAACAGAGCTACCCCATATGCTTGGTCTATGGAGCGTAAGTAATCTTACCACTAGAGGTTGGAAATACTCGCTTTAGTCTCACTAAAGGATTGATAAGTGATGAATACTATAGAGTTTCTCGCCTCCAAGAGTTAGAACTGTTAGATGAAAGACGTCAACATGCAGGTGATCATTTGAAGGGTTATCAACAAGTTATGTCTCATAGTTATAATCACAGAGTTAAACCACAAACATTTCAAGTAGGTGACTTAGTCTTGAGAGAAAATCCACATAATCAGCAGGACAGAGAAAAGAAAGGGAAATTTGAACCTAACTGGCTTGGTCCATTTGTCATCATTGCAATATACGGTTCTAGTGCATATTAGTTATCAATGTCAGAAGGGGACCTGTTTGAAGAGAAGATCAATAGCATTCATCTGAAGAAATTCTATGTCTAAATCCATAAAAATTCCTGAAAAAAATTCAAAAATCATAAAAATGTCCTAAAAATTCAAAAAATCAGAAAACGCCCCAAAAAATCCAAAATTATAAAAGTCTTGGAAAAATTAAAAAATCAGAAAAATCCTGAAAAAGTGCAATAAAAACAAGTGGTGAAAACCTGGTAAATAGGTGCTACTTGTGATTAAAATAGGCTCCTCCATTTATTAGTTTATGTCTCGCATTCATTTTCAACATCATCCGTTTATATTTTATCATCTGTATATATCTATCATATCCATATCATGCAACAGGAATCCTTATGTTTCATCATGGCTTGATGAAATTTGTACATATCCGTACTCTTTAGGTTGTGTTTACACTGGGGGAAAAACACAGAAACATAGACTGAACAAGAGAGGAGCAACAAGTTTTTCGAACATCACAAACAGACACAAAAACGATTTGTCAAAACACAAACAAACATGGCTGCATCAAATCAACTGCAACATGCTTATTCAATGCCAATTGACATCAAAACAAAATGATCCAAACAAACTATTGAAACAAGAATATCAATAATGGTAACCAACTTGGATGATCTTAATCTGAATAAATGTTTGAAATACTCTAAGCAAAAATTTGAATGGTTGTTTGATTTTTCCTATCATATCTCCTCGAGCAATTCAATGATGTATTGAACTAGAAAAAGCAAGGAAAGAGTATGATTTTTTGTCCGCTTATGCAGGAAATCGATATACTATGCAAATTGGTCACAGACATACCACGCATGGATGACATTTCAATCAAAATGGGAAATGGGTTAATTCCAATCAGTTTACGCGAAGTTAAATACTCAGTCATCTCGCTCATTATACCTAGATGCTTGTATTAACTTGCTATATCAAAAATCATGAAAGCAATACTCAGGTCATCATTGGTGCTAACATACCCTTTGATGCTTGTATTAACTTTCAACATTTCAATGCTCTATGATGATATAAAAAGCAAAAATAAGCTCTCCAAATGGCAATATTGTATGGATATCCTGCATGGTTAGTATAGATTGCATTTATGTTAGAATTTGCATTTTACATTCGTAGATTTTCCCAAAAAGCTGGAAAAGTATCAAATGGTTAATATCTTTTTGATTACATGACTGAGTATATTTTTAAATTCACAAAAACATCATTCCATACATCATTTTATATGTTTGCATTAGAAAATCACAAAAACAAAGCATATATCATAAACATTCATAAACATGTATAAATGATATCATCCATTGTATTCATACAATCATGCATTAATAGATTTTTACTCATATCCTAAAAATCATGTATACATATACATCATAAGCATAAACAATCAAAAAACCATCATATCATAACACATCATGCATATAAGGAAATAGACACATTTATCTCATCATAAATCATCGCTGCATTTCATATATCTCAAAAATGAATGTCAAAATGTACAAGGATGTCAACTACATATGATATAACATCATCAAAAATGAGACCATCTCAGGGTGTATACAAATGTCTCAAAAGATTATCACAAAACATCATCTACAATGCACTAGGCAGTGCTATCCTCTGATGGAGCTAGTCTGGGACCTGTACCACTTGTCCCTGATGGACCTACTTCGCCTGTCCCTGATGGTCCTCCTGGAGGTAATGGTTGTGTAACACCTCTACTGGTAGTACAAGAGTGACTATGAGTAGACCGTGACCGAGTATAACTCTCCCTTCGCTCAAGTGGAACAGCATCATGATATCTGGTCCTATAAAACTCGGCCTCCTGGGTGGCTCTGGTAATCTCTCTCATCATGTCACCAGGTAGGGTGCTAGCTACTACTCTCTGTAGACTATCCGCCAAAGCAATGGCCTACTCACCCCGCTATCTAGCTGTATCCCTCTCAGTAGTAACTGAAATCAATTGTCCCTACAACTGTGTAATCAAGGCCTGTGCCTGTGCTAGCTGAGTCTGTAAACTTTGTACTGTACTCTGTAGAGAGGATATCTGACCTGATACTGCTGGATCTACTGAAGGAGATGGATCTATGTGTCTCATCTGTGGTCCACCTCTGCCACCTCTCCTACCACCTCTCCTGCCACCCCTATCACCATCCCTACCATCACCACCATCATCTCCCTCTGAGTCATCATCTCCTCCACTCTCATCATCATCATTGCCCTCTGAATCATCACCCTTTGAAGCCGAATCTCTCTATCATCGTCTATGTGCAGCAATAGGAGCAATAGGCTCATCAGGATCAAACATACATGGTGCAGGATGCTCTAATACATACTGGCTATACTCTGGTGTCGTCCCTGCGTCAAGGACATCACCTCGGTAATCCCACATCACCACTCCTAAACTGGTGAACTCTGCAACTGCTGCCTCATAGGAAATCCGTGGACCCCATACTGCAAGCTCTGGTTGTCACCGTGCATAAATGGCGGAACCCACAGGCATACCCTGAATCCATCCAAACTGCTGACATACTCGTCCAGCAAGAAATCTCTCAATGATCCACGGAGTACGCCCAATCAAAAATCTATATGTACACACATAGGGCATCTCCCTCGCATCCTCTGGCCATGCCTCACAATCTAAATATGGCTGCCAGCATACTGTATCCAGACCATCCAAGAGACGCTGCCAATGATCTAGTTTTCCCAGTCTTGGCTGAGCAATAATGTTGGCATATCTCCATCTATACGATCGACCAGCTGGTCGCTGTCCTCGAGTTAATGGTCGTAAAATAGAAAAGTGCTCCCATGCCCATATTTGTAATAACGAGCAACCAACAGCAAAACTCCGGCCTCTACCATAAACAATATGATGTAACTCATCATACAAGTGCACAAGCATGCATGTCCCCCATGCATACCGTGTCCCTTGCATCACCATACTCTCTAGCACATGACCCCACCCGATCGCGAACCCCTTCGACCTATGGTTGGGGCACAACACACCTCCAATGAATCCTATAAGTACAAACGGTAAAGGTGGATATGTATTTGTCATCTCGCCCCATGGGATGAAATATCTGACAATGTGATCATCTCTAAAAATCCTCCTCAAAGCATCAGTGCCTCCAACCTCTCGGCTATCAAAAACCACTATCTCCCCCATCACTGGGATCCTCAGGATGCGATATACATCCTTAGGGGTCACTGTAATCTCTCCGGTCGGTAAATGAAATGTGTTGGTGTCACTATGCCACCACTCAGCAAGTGCTGTCAATAAAGCCCTGTTGAGGTGAACCTCAAGCATATCAAGCAATGACCTCAATCCACAGGCCTCAATCACATCTCAGTCTGACTGTAACAACTATGGAATCAATGTCCATGTACTCAGAAATGTCTCTCGTGACTGCAAAATGCCCAATCTCTCCTGTTGACATATCATGACAAAGCAAAATCAATATCCAATCATCACGATTTATCAATCAAATCTAAATATCAAAATATTTGTTTTTCATTTTCATGGAAATCAGATAATCAACATCACATTTGTTTTCAACAACCTTAGAAGCAAACCTATCAATTAAATTATTTGTTTTTCATTTTCATGGAAAGCAGATAATCAACATCATGTTTATTTTTAATAACTTTAGAAATAAACATATCAATCAAACAATTTGTTTTTCATCATCATGGAAAGCAGATTTATCAACATTCTGTTTATTTTTAATAACTTTAGAAACAAACTTATCAGTCCTATTTATTTTTAACAACTTTAAAAACAAATCTATCAGTTCTTTTTTTTTTTCAACAACTTTGGGAACAAATTTATCATTTACAAAAACATATAATCAAAAGCGCTACACAAAACATCATGGGCGCTACAGAAAAAATCAAAGGCGCTACAAAACATATCATGGGCACTATGCTAATCATTAAAGGCGCTACTAAAACAAATGTGCTACGAAAATCATTAAGGGCGTTGCAAAAGTTATCATATGCGCTATAGGATTATATGCGCTACCGAAATTGTTAAGAGCGCTATGGAAATTCTTAAGGGCGCTAAAACACAGTTTTCTATAATCAAGACATTGAAAAACATGCAACAAAAGGAAATTTTTCAAAAAGCAGGAGTTTGACGAGGTGCATACCGGAGGTCCATAGTGTGTTGGTCGCTGATGTCGTCGGATGCGCTCAAAATGGTGCTAGTGAATCGGAAGTGCCATAATTATCAAACCAGAGCTCAAAATTTGCAAATTTTACTAGATTAAAATGGAAAATGACATTTTTAACCTATATAATGGCAAAATTGAGGCATTTTATCACATTTTAACATAGCAGGGGCAATTTTAGTCATTAATTTTTCATTTCACATCTTTCCGGGTCAGTTTCTTCATATTATTATGTTCGAATGATGAATCGACATTTTTAAAATCATAAAACTAAAAAATCTAAAAAAAAAATCAAAAAAATCACAAAATTTGCAAAAATCAAAATCTTATCAATTCATCGTTCGAGGGGGCATATACCTATCAATAATCGACAGTTAACATCTGGAGCAAATTTCAAAATTCTTTGAAGTAATGCGTAAAACACATCACTTCAAAGAGGAGCAAAATGTATACACCTAAAATGGTCACGCCATTTAATGCAGTAATTAATTAAATGTTTTAATATTTAATTAAATCTGGTATCTAGTATAAATAAAATTTAAATAATTTTATATTGTTCGATATTTCATTTTGATTAAATAAATATCTTTTATTTTATCATCTTTTCTTATTCATTTTCTTAATTAATTAAATAAACATTATGATTTATTTATATTAATTATCATCAATAATATCTTGGCTTGAATATTTTATTCAAATAAAGAGATTAAATATTTCCTCTCTTTTAGTATATTCTTCTAAATGTTTAAAATTTCATCATTAAATATTTTAAATATTTAAATATGAGAATTCTTCTGATATCCATTTCAATTAAATATTTCGTATTTAATTAATTCTTCTAAAGTCACATCACAATTAAATATTTCTAAATATATTTGGGCAATTAAATCTTCTATAGTCCTAAAATCAAGAAATCAAAACTCAATAAATGGAAATTAAATAAATTTATTTATTTATTTAATTTAGGGATTATCTTCAACACCCGTGAAACAAACTGCCAAAACAGAAAAATTAATTTTCTCTGTTTCTGTGCAGGCTTGTTTCCGTGGGTTGAAGACAAGCATCCATTCTTCTCTCCAACCTTCTCAACTTCTTCCATTTTCTTCTCAACCTCTCCATCTCTCACCTTTCAATTTTACCCGGATAACTTCACGTAGTTGATTCTTGCCGGCCGAGTTGTCCCTGCAAAAAGCTATAAATAAGATAGCCGGGTCTTTGAATTCATATAGAAGCTTTCAGCAGGAAAATTATAGTCAATTTGCAATAGTATAGCCTTCATAAGATTTTAGCATTTCCATTTCATAAGCATAGTATAGAATCATGGCATATTCACTTCAATTCATAGCATCTTCCATTTACAGCCCCTGTGCATAATCCACAGCCCCTGTGCATATCTGTCAGCATTTTCACCTTCACCAACATCTAGGATAGAATTTCCTTTGCATACTCATTCTATAGACAACCATTTGGAGAAGTTGAGCTTACACAATCTGAGTGCAGCAACTTTGAACAAATCTCTGGAGATAGAGAAAGATGGAACACTTCTAAATATTTCCTACTTATTTTAATTACATTTCAAATTTCTTTAGTTTAAAGTTCTATCAATTGTGTTTTGTTTTCAATTTGATTGCATAAATTTAACATACACAATAGTCATTCTGGTATTATGAATATGTGGTGCAAAATATGCAAGAAAATAGGTTTATTGAGTTGCATTGTTAGGAGTCTATTCTTAGCAAGCCAGAAACTTCAAATAAATAGTGTATCAGGTAAAGATATAAAGTTCAATAGATTCAATGAGTGTTTCGACAATACAATTTAATCAAGATACTTGCTCACAGATTTTGTAGCACATGAGTGTTAAAACCCTCAAACCTGCTATCAAAAGGAACAATAAGAAGAAACGAAAAGGTATGAACAATAAATTAATCATTAATGCAAAGCACCTAGTATACATAAACATGTACATATAACCATGTAGATATACATGTAATCTAGTATACATATACATGTATATATATGTATACATGCATATATATATATATATGTGTATAGTGTACGTTGTGCTAGATGAGTAGTTTGCATAGATGGTTAAGTTATTTTTTGTGTTCTTGTCAAATGTTTGTATCTTTGCCATTATACCTATTGTGGAGATTTCAAAGAGATTATCATTCTAAATGGATGGAGGAATTACAATTAAATGTGCTTTCTTTCACTAGAAAATATGCTAAGGGTTAGTAATTTGTTTGCCATTGGTTTATGGTTCTGGTTATCTGTGTCTATTGACCAATGAGGAAGATTTAGGTAGATCCTTTGTTTAAGAGGTAAGCTCCAGGGTGTCAATAAAAGCCCTAGACAAGTCCTGTCTATTTGTCTAAAATGAGGAATTATGAAAGAGCTATTACATAGTAAATCCTATTCATGGTTAGGTTGATGAAAGCCTTGTTGAAAAAGATATAACAAAAAGACATTAACAGTAAATTAATCATCTATGCAAAACACCCATATAAAAAAGAGTATAACGCCACAAACCTCATTAAAAATTCCACATGCATTGCGTTGTACTAAATACTATAGAGTAATAGAGGATTTGTAAAAGTGGATTAGAATAATACAAACAAGTGTAATGAAGGAAAATTACTATCATCACAACACATGGATAGAATGGTTAAGGAAAATATATTTTGAAGTCTTTGAAAAGATCAATGCATGTCTACTTGCACATGTATATATATGTATGTATGGATAAATATATGTATGTATGTTTTACTAATAATTCTATTACAATTTCCCCATTTTTCTATAATACTCAATGGTAGATAATGCAACTATTGTTATACAATTTCTCTATTTGTTAGCACACTAAAAACAAGGTGGGCATCAAAGCAAAATGAAAACCATGGTAGCTCAATGAATGTGCAAATCTATGTTGGCAAAGGGAAGAATAAATTACGTATCCATTTAGAATCTACAATATCTTGTTTGTAAGTATTTGAAGTGAAATCAATAAGAGGGATTCAAAGGGGCTAATTGTATAAAACATGTATAGCACCAAAGATGCATAGAGTGTATATATGTATCTACATATGTGTCACCATTCCATGCATATAAAAATTTCTTTATTCGTTTAGGTTGACTAGAAAAGAGTATAAGTTGAATTTTTAATTCACAACTAAATTCTTATGCAAATTGTTTATCTTGTATTAATATGTTTAACACGGGCTTTAAGATATAATAGAAAGAGAATAACTATTGTAGTCAAGTACATGTATAAATCTGTGCATGATTGTTTATATAAAGTAACAAATATATAGAGGGTATGTAGCCATAGAGGGAGGGGGAAATTGATTGTATAAAAGACGAAAATATAAATATGTTAAACAAACCTTCTTTACAATTAGAGTTGTGGATGTCTTTCCGACACCAATTGTAGAATACACGGGCTACATTTTTGCTTCTTGATCTATCTTTGTATTGAGAGCAACATCATACCACTACAAAGAAACATGTCATATTGTTATATTAGAATGTACATGTGTGAAATTAGGTAAGTAAGGAATGGAGAAAAGGCATTGTGGAATGGCCCACTGCAAGAATAGTAGTGAAGGTGTCACAGGTTGTAGAAGGGTGCAGCTGCGAAGCTCTCCAAACTGGCACGCAAGGGAGGTCCATATCAGTTTCTTTGATAGGCCTGCTATGAAACAAACACTAGAGTTTATCATTTCACAAGGCAACCAAAACAATTTATATTGTTATAGTAGAACAATGAATATTATCAACTAGCATATGGGAAAACACCTACCATTTTGTGTCTGTTGAGTGGGGCATGATGAGGAAACCATGAAGGAAATAAAATCCATGGTCATTGTGGACATGCTCGAGGACGCCAGGAAAAACAACATGGAATTTTACCATGTATCATGGAAAAGAAAATTGATGTACACAACACTATATATTTATAAATGTAATATATAGGAATAGTGAAACAAGGAAATGACAGGAAAATAATTTTGCAAGCAAACATTTGTAGCAATTTGAATCAAATAAAGCTAATAGAAAAGATAATAGGAAAACATTTAAATTTGTGGAAGGAAAACATGGAGGAGGAATGTGAGAAGTCAATGTATAGAGGTTGTCAGAATAGAAAACACAAAATTGTTGTAGGATTTCAAACTTATTAATCAAATGGAAGACAATTTCTTTTGAGAATGCATCCACAACATGTGCATGAACTTTTGTTTTCTAGTTATTGTTGGTTCCAATCTCTATGCATTTTAGACAGCTAGAGTTTTTTGTATTTGCATATCTATTAATGTGTAACAACTATAATTGTATGTTTACACCACTATATGCTAAAATTAGTTGTAAGAGAATTGTAGGTATGCCAATAAATAGTTGACTTCATGAAATTTTAAAACACTTAAACAAAGATGGGAAAATGGAATATACAAAAGAGTGTATTAGTTTGAATTCCATTTAGTAAAAGCATTGCTAAACGAAATCTTAGACGAAGAAGTCAACAATTTAATACAATAGAATCATCAAAACATGGAATTGGCTTGTATAAGTTGTGTCGTGTAGTTATTTGTGTGTGGTATCTTTGTGCATCTTTGGCACTTTACCCATGTTACAAAAATTATTACTTGGTATGGTTTTTAAAGATACAACTTAGAAAAGGTTTGAAGAGGTGAGGGCACACAAGCTGAGGTAGATGCAAGAATAATTATCCTGGAGCCTTTTTTGTTTGTTGGCCTATCGGCTGAAACCAAAACAGTTGGCAAGCCCTGCAATTGCTCAAGGTATGTTTCTTCGCTGCGGCGATGAGCAGTGTACTTGTTGGTTCCAAGTCTAGAGTATCTCTCAAATGAGAAAGGTGGATCAATACAAAGTCTTTCAATTGATTTTACATGTGAAATAGCTGTAAAAGTCAACCCTTGCCTCTCTTTGGTACCTATGTTTATTATTTCTCTATCCAATGTTAATCCTTGTGCTTTATGTATTGTGATTCCCCATGCCATAGTAAGTGGAATTTGTGTTTAACTCCCCCAACTTATAGCTATGATGGGGATGTCTCTTCAATTTTTTGGGTCCCATGGTGGGCCAATGTAATTTTGGAAGCAAACAACAACATAGTCAGGTGGGTTTGGCAGTTTAGAATCTGGATTGTAGACAATAGCCATAACAACACCAAGGGATCCATTGACGTGACCAACTTGAATCTACAAATTCATTGTTAGCATCACCTGTTCACTAACACAAAGTAGCAATTTTGGGAGAAGCTAGTCATCATCTCCACGATTAGATGCCTATTGCTGAGCCATCTAAGTAATGCTAATGGCTATTGGTAGATTTAACTATTTGATCATTTTTTTGTTGTGGAATGCAACCAAGTCATTTGTCACAAAAAAATGTGTAGCAACATCAAATTGTTGTCTTTCTATGGCTGAGAGTGTTTTATTTGTTTGTGTAATAAGCTCTTCCCAATCATTGTGGACAACCTCAACATTTCTTATATGAAGAAGGATTTCACAAAAATTTCATTGTGAAGGGCTATCTCCTTTTTGGTGAAAGATAGTGTCTAGGGTTATTGAGACCATGAAAGTGTGCCACAAAGCTATAGCCAATGAGGATGAATCATAAATAGGTGTATCCATGACAGGTGGCAATTGAGCGAGATCACCAACAAAGATCATAAAAACACCACCAAATGGCTCTGTCTACTTATCTGGGAACACTTGGCGTAATTGGCTATCTATTTTCAATAGGAATTTTGGGCCTAGAAAACTCATTTCATAGATCAATATGTACTCAATATACTTAAATTGTTCTTGGAATAATGTCAATTGTTGCCCTTGCAAAGGACTCATATCCTTTATGGGAATCTGAATTGCTGTATGGATTGTAGAGGCACATATGTTGTATGCAGCAACACCTGTAGGAGCCAATGTGAGCAAGCAACTATTGGGTCTAGCAAAAGATGTGTTCATTTGTTGTCAAATAAAATTTATGAGGAAGGATTTACGAGTGCCAGTTGTCCCTTGAATAATCATGCAGAGAGGGGCTTTGGGTGAAGGCTGCATACAGTGGGTTTGGATTATTTCAAGGGCCAATTACTGCTTCGGTGAAAGTTGATGGGTTGACATATCTACATACAAGAATTGAACCATAGCTTGCTCACATTGTGCATTTGTTGATGAGATGAATTGCAAAGCAATATTATGGAGTTCTTTAGGAACATGGTTTGCATTCCATGGATGGTTCATATCAAAATCCTACCTACCCAATAGCTGAAGCTGATTTATAGTAAAGTTAGTAGTAGCACCAAGCCAAGAGAAAACTTCCCATTCATATTCATCCATAGAAGGATGATGGTTCAAATCATCAGTATCACTATGATTCTGTTCTTCAATTGTGGATGTAATTGGAACTCTATTAACATGCGAAGGATGATAACCAACCATTTTTAAAAGTTTCCAATTTTCTATTATCTGTTCTCTCCAAAGACCTATATCTATTTGTATGTGCTAGAAGGTTTTGTATAGCATAAGTTCAATCAAAAAAAATGTCTCAAATATCTTTGTATATTCAATAGGAGTAGTCTTGAATAATAGGTAAACAAGGACAACTAGAGATTGGAGCCTTGGTTTCCATTTATCCTTTTTGCATTGTTGGGAGTGTGTATATAGGTTGACCAAGTCAATAAGGGATAAACAAGCTATCTCTGGAGGCCTTTGCATATGGCAATGAATATAGTTTGTTGGCAACTCTTCATCAGTATCATCTCTATTTATATGAAACCATGTCTTTTTACAAACATTCAACCAAACGTATCATTGACTTGGAGTAAGAAGAGGCAATTTTTGTAACATATGACACGTCTCTTGTGTAGAGATGTCACGTTCCACAACCATATCCATCATGAATTTTTGGTATGCAACCAGTGCTCTATTCTCAACTATATTTGTATTTGCAACTCTTTTCAACATATCTATAAAATTTTCTAATTTTTTCTCAGATTTAGCTGCATATTTAGAAATATTATTCAAAACAATTTTCCTAGAAACAACTAGTTGTCAATCAACATTGGCATGTCAAATTGCAAGCATAGTTGGGCCGTGAATATTTAAGCGATCATCATTTCTTGCTGGTTTGTAGGATTTGTGAGATTCAACATTAGATGTCAATGTAGAGGTAAGTTGCTGCTACCATGGTGATTTATACCAACATTGCAATTGCTCTCCTTCTCTTCTTAAACAAGTATATTCAAAGTATTTTGTATGCCTTTGAACTATGTTTGGCAACTCTTCATAATCTATGATTGGGTCATTGGTCAGGATCTGGCTTGTGGTAAGCAAGCACACGTTTTCTTCAGAGCAATGAAACATTCTAAGCAATCTTTGTGCAGGGCAACGTGGATTCCACACTGAAGCAAATCCATCAAAAAAGTTTCTTACTATGGTAAGATCATGGTCATTGGACCAATCAAGAGTATCCATGTCAGGAGCTTCTCAAAGCCATAGAAAACCATGCACATGTGCATAGCCATGATGCTTCCATTCATATCTATACCAATAATATTTTGCATGCAAAAGCTTTTCGATCACCTCTTCACGAAAAATTGAGAATCTATGATGCAAATTTAAAGATGCTATATGTGGATTCTAAACAACACTATCTATTAGCGTATTTGTTGATGGCTCCATTGCTAAACAAGATGCAATAGAGAAAATATTTTGCAGGTCAACCCATTTTGTGTCTTCACAGCTCAAAGTGAAAAAAAAGGGTGGGTGTACCAAGTTGTTCAATCATAGTGGTTAGCTGGGCCTAACAAGAGCTCCAAATAGAGTGGGTCCCATGCAATGATGCCTCAAATCGCATCAACTAATCAGCTAGTTGGTGGTCAAGAGCAGCTTGAAGTTGTTGCCTCAAAATAGTTAATGACCTAGGGGTTCTATCCTCCACATCCACTCTAACAAAAATAGAGATAGTTTGTTGGTTGCAATGTCTCATAATCAAGTTGTAGAGAAAATATCTAAACCTAACATGTTTTCCAAATACATGGTCAAAATATCTCATTAGGTGGAGGGCATATTCATGCAAGATAATTTTAATATTTCTCGATTGTAGGGGAAGCGTTGCTCCAGTGGGGAACAATGTTGGAAAGGCCATTGAAAGTAAACCTTCAGTGATGTATTTATTAACAAGAGAAGAGCTAACTTTAGGCCAAGATAAAATATTTTGGTATTTTTTTCCAATTTCCAAGACAAACCTTATATTGCTTGCAGCTCTTGTCTACCATTTGGTAAGCAAGGAATAAATGATGAAAATTTTGAAGAGCCATTTTCTTCTTGTCCAACATTTGTTGAGCTAGTTGATGGCATTAGGTCTTCACCTAAAACTTTCTCTATTGTATGCAACAAATTGGACACATCAACAATAACATTAGGTAACATATTAAGAGACTCAACATCAATCTCAACATCATTGTAGTATTTTCCATATTGGATTTTGTATTTCAATGCATCCATGACATGATGTTTATTAACATAACAATCATAATTCCTGCCTTCAATAGTGGTATTGCGAACAATAATGACCTCAAGGTCTTGCAAATGATGCAACAAAAGTTTTGCAATGCTTGAGATATCCTGAGGGAAGCTTATCATGTGACCACTATATTTAAATTGGCCTCCTCTAGTGTGGGTGACCTGTAAAACTAGAGCCATCCTAGTAATAAGCATCTCTTAAACTTGTGTTACATTTTTGAGTAACAATGGTTGTGGGCTTGGATCCATTCCATCTGTGGAGTTGAACCAATGGGCACCTTTTTCAGAATAACACCTTACACATATGGATTTTGACCCTAACATTTGAGTGCGCATCCCTATGTAGCTTTCCCTACATATTTGGAAAATAGAAAGGTTGGAGAGCACATCTATACGATGTCTAAATCGCTTTACCACAACACAATAGCTATTGTTGAATATTTTGAGGTATTGTTTGTGTGTTCATGCAATATGGGAGCTCCTTTGAGATTATATACAGGGGTTGCCATTTACCATTGGGATTTTGTGCTGCAAGGGAGCACTATTACCATTTTTTCATGAAGATGTGCTTGTTGTAGCTATCCATTGTTGTAAGTATTTTTTGTGACACTTCATGGATATTTCCTCTCTATTCTCCCTATAGTACAAATAATTTTGTTGTTGTTTTTTACCCTTTCTAAATTCAGCAATTGATTGGGTTGTGCAACTTGACTCTACCCATCTAGCCTACGAGTATACATACAAGCTCAAGTAAATTAGGATATATGAATATACATATACCCATACATACATTGAAAGTGGCAATTATACATAAAAATATAACAAAATGTATATGTCTATCCATCTGTATATGAATCAATATCTGTGAATGACCAAAAAAGGAATAGCATAGGTTGAACATTAGTAAATATTAAATTCTAGTTGAATATACATAGAGGACTTGGGAACCTTGGGACAAGGAGGGCTGGATAGTAAGACTGTGCTTGTGCGAGGCTTAATGCATTGTGTCGTTGCTGTGCAATGGGGGAAAGAAAAGCAAAGTAAATGCGAGCGGGTGGAGTAAATGCATTATTGAATGTTTTAGTCTCACAAACTATGCTTTGATTAAGATGCATTGTCAAAGCAATCATTCTGGCATTAATTTCATAGTAATTAGGAAAAATCTATTGTCTACATATCTAATCTACGATATTGTAGTATTTCTTTTTGCATATACATATAGACATACACATATGCATATACATACACATGCATATACATACACATATACATATATAACCATATACATACATATACATATACTTATACATATATACATATATACATGTACATATACATACATATATATATAGACATATATAGACATATACATACATATACATATATATATACATATACATATACATATACATATACATATACATATACATATACATATACATATACATATACATATACATATACATATATTGATTGTTGCAGTGTCATAAACTATACTTTCATTTGGTTGCACTGTCAAAAGAGCTATTGTGCCATTTATTTCATAGCAAAAGCAACAAAAATGTTGTCCTCATATTTGATCTATCATATTGTAGTATTTGTTTTTGCATTCCCATAGACATACACATATGCATATACACATGCATATACATATACATGCACATATACATATATACATATGCATACATGCATACATATACATACATATACATATACATATATGTATACATATATACATAAATACATACATATACATGCATATACACAGAGACATATATACACATATACATACATATACATATACATATACATATATATACATACAGATATACATATACATCAAAGCGTCCTTTTATATGCTGGAAATTAGGAATGCATAACTAGTTCGACATGTATATGCTTTGTCAAGATGGCCCATTTAGATGTAAACCTAGAAGCAAAGAGAATTTGCAACAAGTACAAGATGAAGCGAAACCGTAAGTAGATCTTAAGGTGGGGAGGCCATGCCCTTAGAGCCAGACTCTGTCAAGAGACCAATAGTGGCTGGCAAGAAATAAATATTGGGGGCCTTTGTGAACCCATCCACAAATCCCACTTCTGTAGACATAGTTCTACGAGCTTATTTGTAGTGACACAATGTTGCAATTTGAGTTCACTAATTGACAACTCTATTTCACAATTAAAAAAAAGATCAGTGTACTATAGCATCCAAATGCTAATTGGTACACAACTTATAGATATCAATTTATAACCATCCCACTTTTAATACTGTTTAAAGAAGATGAGATACAATAAGAAGAATAGAAATGCACTTTTAATGGTATGCAAACACCAGGGGACAAATCAAGAACAATAAAAATAATAAATGCAAATGCATAATAATATACCCTCATATGTATCTCTCTATCTTTCAGGATGCTTATATGTGTGTGTATGCAGGCTTTTATTTTTTCTATGAGCCAAGGAAGACGATTATTACAATACCATAATTTTAATGAAACACTGCTATGGCTCTTTTGGCAATGCAAATTAATCAATATATTTTCCTACCTTTATAACAAAAGAAACAACAACCATTACTGAATAATCAAACATATGTCATGCTTCAGTATTTTCCTAATAGTTCTTTTATGATTTTCCTATTTGTCTATAATATTTAATGGAAAATAATGGAGCTTCAATGTAGAATATATGCATGTATATATGTGTACAAATAATTAAGTACATATATGCATTGAAGTTCCCCTTTATGAACACATTTACAAACACACACATATAAGCATATATATATATGTATCCATATGTACATATGTATATATGTTTCTATATACACATGACTATATCTAAATACTTGTGTATAGTATAATTTTTTATCACCATTTAACTCTTGAGCTTGGAATTTATGAAGACAAGAAACATCCAAATTGTTTTTCCCCTTAATTAACCAATTGGGAAGGCTACAAATTCAAACCTTTTTGGTTGCTTATACCATATTGTCTACTTTGAAGTTTGGCATTAGTATAGGCAGCAAAAGGGTTGAATTTGAAGCATTCTCAACTAGTCAGCTGAGGGAAAATTTAGTTTGGATGCTTACTTGCATTTTGGGGACCATACATCTTTTTATGTAAAAACAATCTTGTTGATTTATTTGAACTTAAAGGTAGAAAACAAAATTTGAAACATATTGATACAATATTCAACCTACATTCTTTATAGGAAAATATCAAAGAAAAATAGAGAATTGTATAACAGGTATCAAACACATCCTTTACTAGTTTCTCAATTGAAAATTCAAGCAACATTATTTCCCACTAAATATTATAGACAAAATCGGCAAATTGCAAAACAACTATTAAAAGAAAAGCTAAAAATCATAGCCAGATCACATGTGAGTTGGAACCCACACTAAACATTCTCATAGAAGGAAAGTAGGCTATGTAAAACTTGTTTTTTCAATTAAAATTTGAAGCTACATTGTTTGGTATGAAACCCATATTAAATAGAACTCATATAGCCAATGAGCACCAATAATCTGCACAACCTCCCCACAATGGCACAGGCTTAATTAGCAATTCAGGCTACATCAATTGACAATAATTTTTGTAGTCAAATAGAGAATTTTCCAAAGAGCTATTACATAACAAATCCACTTGCCGGCCAAGCAAATGGGGAGCCCGCTTGAAAGTTCAAACAAATAAAAGAGATATTAGAAACAATAATACTTACCAACTGCCAAACTAATTTTATATGGACATCATGTTCATAATATACAAATGGTCCTATGTTAATGCGTCCACTAGTACAGATGCAAACAAATAACCAAAAAAATAAATGCAGGGAAATAAAAAATACTAACCCTAAGCATATTTATTGAGCAAACAAACAAGGTTCCACTACAATTCCCCCTATGGTAATGGGTAGAAGGCAAAAAAATCACAAGGATAAACCCAGTCACATCACGAGCAAGCACCTATCTAAAAATATGCACATTATGTGATTGCTCCAATTCATGGATGGGTTGATGTATTATGTGTATGTATGTATATATATATATATATATATATATATATATATATATATATATATATATATATATATATATATATATATATATATATATATACATACATATATATATGCATATAGATATATATATATATTAGCTCTATTAAAATTCCCCCATTTCTATATAATACAAAATGGCACATAACACAACTTTTTTTATATAGAGACATATAGCAAGAAGACATTAACAATAAATTAATTATTTATGCATAACACCCATGGATAAAAGAGTATCCCAACAACAACTTCAAACAAAATAGCCTATGAGCTAATAAATGTTTATACATCTGTTTATATATGTATATATGGATACACACATCTATGTATGTTTTACTACCATTTAGTTAAAATTTCCCTATTTCTCTATATAACTGAATGCCAGATAATGCAAATCCTCTTATACAATTACAACTATTTGTTAGCAGCCTACAAAGAAGATGCCCACTATATTCAAATGAAAAGCATGCAAGCTCAATGATAAAATTGTTCAGCTGCAAAATCAGTAAGATGTTTTGGATGGTTAGTTTATATAAATGATTAATTTATTGTTTATTTCTTTGATTCTCTCCCATATTGATTAAATTGCATTGTTGAAAGAGCAATTTCCAACAGATAAAAGAGCTAAACACAAATGTTGTACTATGCACTGCATTTGTCATTGTTGGCTTCAATTAGATTGCTACACAACATATTGGTAGAAGACAAACAATCTATGTAATAGTTGTTATAGCTATTACAATGAGACTCATGAATTAGATGTATGTCATTGTCCAGTGTTTTCCTTATAGTTTTTTTGCAATTTTCCTATTTCTCTATAATATTTAACCCAACCAATGCAGCTCAAGTTTAGAACATATTCATGTATATATGTATGTATATGTCTACATATATGTATAACATATACATACCTATTACCTTAAGAGCAATTGTACTTAAATGTTGGCCTATTGTTTTGGTTGCGTGTGTATACCCATTTCTTAGATTAATAAGATATTATCGTTTTGTATGGATGTAGGAACTACATTGAAAGCTTCCTTCTTCCATTTAAAAATATGGCTAGGGCTAGTTGTTTGTATGCTATTGGTCTATTGTTTTCATTGTTTGACTGTACCTTTCGTGTTCCAACCATTACCATGGCAAAAATTGTAGTTATCTGTGTGTAGGATTTAGTGCCATTGTATGAAAGCATTAACAAATTGGAGGTATAATTACTTGGGTGGTTGTCCATTATTATTCTAGTAGGTCTTTTACAATTTTTCTATTTGTGGTGATGTAGCTCAAATTTTTAATGAAGCTTGTGCATTTTTGGAAAACAAAATTCTATTAATTTCTACAAATAGAGCCACACATATAATCTATGTGAAACTAAAGAGAATCGTTGAGATTATGTTGAAAGCAGTTGGTTTTACAAATCTTATAAACTCCTCTCATGCAAATAATAAAAAAATAGTTATCCCATTTAAGAATAAGAATACCTCACCTGGTTGTGCATACACAACAAGTGCTGACTATTGAAACAACATTTTCATCATCTTTGTATATCTTTGGAATTGTAGCCATTACCATAGGAGGAATTGTAGCTATCTATATGCAGGGTTTAGGGTTGTATGAAACCATTGACACATATATATACATACATACATACGTATATATACAAAATCATTGAGGTTATTTTGAAAGCTATTGGTTTTGCAGATCTTATAAACTCTTCTCATGCAAAAAGGAAAAAAAATTAGTTATCCCATAGAAGAATAAGAATAGTTCATAGCAATTTGTTTTATATATCTTATGAACTCTTCTCATGCAAAGAATAAAAATATACTTATCCCATAGAAGAATAAGAATACCTCACCTGGTTCTGCATACACAATACTAAATATTGAAACAACCTACAGGGTCTAGGGCTGGATGAAACCATTGACATATATATATATATATATATCTATATCTATATATATATATATATATATCTATATATATATATACATACATACATACATATATATACATACATATGCATAAATACATACATATATATCTATGCATACATGTACATACATACATATATATGTATATATACATACATACATACATACATACATATAAATATGTAAACACATATATATACTGTCTCCATCTTTCCTGCCATACACATGTTGTGGTTTTTATTTTCAAGTAAGCTTGTGGGCTTATACTCTTTTATACAGGGCTATTTTGCAGAAACAATTAATTTTTTGTTAATGTCTTCTTGCTATGTGTCTGTGTATAAAAATATTTGCATTATCTGCCATTCTGTATTATACAAAAATGGGGGAATTGTAATAGAGCTATTAGTAAAACATACTATACACATGCATACATGCATATATATATATATATATCTATATATATATATATGTATACAATACATCAGCCCATCCACAAATCCAATTTGTCGGCTCTGCTTATTGTTCCTTTAGATAGTAGTTTGAGGGTTTTAACATTGGTGTGCTACAAAATATATATATGTGCATCCATACATGCATACATATATATAGCCATCTGTGTGTAGGGTTTAGGGCTGCATCAAACCATTGAACATATATAAATATATATGCATACATACATACATACATACATACATACATACATATATACACATATGTATATATATATATGTTATGTATGGTGTTTATCCATATATACATATATAAATAGATGTATAAACATTTATTAGCCCATAGGCTATTTTTTTTGGAGTTGGTGTTGGGATGTTTGTAGGTTTACATACATTACTTTTCTTGTGTGAATATGTATTGAGTATTACAGAGAAATAGGGAAATTGTTAAAGAACCAGAGTACTAAAAGATATACACATGTCTTTAGGCACATCCTATCCTGCACGAAGGGGGTAGGAAAAGTAAATGAAAAATTGAATGCTGGCCTCTCCCAAAGTCTACTTTCAGAAGTTGTATTGTCAAGAGAGCCATTGTGGTGTTGGTTTGATAGTAGGCTATTATTAAATACACATAGACACACACACACACATATATATACATATATATATGCATACATATATATATATATATATATATATACATACATATGCATACATACATACATACATATACATACATACATACATACATACATACATACTTACATACATACATATATATATATGTATATATGCATACATGCATACATACATATATATACATATGTAGACACATATATATAATCTCCGCGTCTTTCCTACCATATACATCTTGTGGTTTTCATTTTCAAGAAATCTTGTGGGCTATGTATATGCATATATGTATATATATGCATACATACATATATACATATCATGTATATATATATCCATACATATGCATACACACACTCACACACATATATGCATACATACATACATATATATACATAGGTAGACACATATATATACGAGCTCTGTGTCTTTCCTACCATACACATGTTGTGGTTTTCATTTTCAAGAAAGCTTGTGGGCTTATACTTTTTATAAATACATGGTTGTTTTGCACCCAACCATTTTTTTGATGGAAGAAAGAAAGAGAATGATAATATCTTTCAAATCTCGAAAATGGCTATACACACAAAGAACCCAATAATAGATGAAGAAAAAACAAATAACTAACCCTAACCATATTTTTTGTAGATCATCTATGCAAAGCACCCATGTAAAAATCAGTATAACCCCACAAGCTTCATTGAAAATTTGAGCTACATCACCACAAATAGACAAATTGTAAAATACCTGCTAGAATAATACTAGACTGAACATAAACAAATCCTGTTCACGACTCAGTTGACTGAAATCCCATCAAAAACTTCAAACAAATAACAAACACTAAAGTTGCATTTCTATATATTTCCAATTTCTCCATCCATAGAAAACCATAACGGCAAACATCCATGGAGAACGACTTATAGATTCCAGAGAAAAAGAGTTTTAAGATAAACAATAAATAAACCATTTATACAAAACACCCAAATAAAATGACCTACATATTGTGTAGCGCCATAGTTTTCAAACCCTCTAATCTACCATAAAATGAAGAAGAGGCTGACGATTTCATTTTTATAATAGTCCACTATCAAACCAATAGCACAATGGCTCTTTTGATAATGCAACTTAATCAATATACTTCCTCACACATTACGCACAAAATCTGAGCTACATTCAGTGGAATTCAATATTACATGGAAACAAAAAAATTATAACACACCTAACTTACACAAAAAATACTATTCAAGGCTTGGCTAATGAAAATATTGTTAGAAAATTCAAACAAATACTATTCAATGCTCTACTGACAAAAAATCCCATTGGAAACTTCAAACAAATAACAAAAAAAAAAGATCTCATCAGAAACTTCAAACAAATAAAAATAAATAAACAAATCGTGTTGACAACTCTATTGACAGAAATCCCGTCGGAAACTTCAAACAAATAACAAACACTCTGCATATATATATATATATATATATATATATATTTCCAATTTCTCCATCCATACAAAACCATAATGACAGATATCCATGGAGAATGACTTACAAATTCTAGAGAAGAAGAGTTTTAACATAAACAATAAATAAACCATTTATACAAAACACCCAAGTAAAATGACCTACATATTACGCAATGCCACAATTTTAAAACCCTCTAATCTGCCATAAAATGGAGCAGAGGCCGATGGTTTTATTTTTACAATAGTCCACTATGAAACCAACAACACAATGGCTCTTTCAATAATGCAACTTAATCAATATACTTCATCACACATTACTCACAAAATCTGAGCTACATTCGGTGGAATTCAATATTATAAAGAAATATAGAAATTGTAGCACACCTATTACATAACAAATACTATTGAAGGCTTAGCTAATGAAAATACGGTCAGAAACTTCAAACAAATAAAAAACCCTCTGTATATCCATATATATACAATCACTCATATCTTAATATGCAATTGGGCAATAAAATTACCAACCCTAACCATTTTAACAGAAGAATCTAGATATACAAAACACACATCTAAAATGACTTACAAATTGCAGAGAATGGCAGCTTTAAAACCCTCCAATCCGGCACATAAATGATGGATCTTACAATAGTCTATTGTCAACCCAACACCACAATGACTCTTTCAACAATGCAACTTAATCAATATACTTGTTCGCACATTACGTAACACATCAGTATTCAAACCCTCAAACCTACTATCAAAACAAACAATAAGCATAGAACAAAAGAAATACACAATAAATTCAATTTTGCAAAAAACCCATGCAAACTGACGTACTGATTCTACAGCTCAACAGTTTTAAAACCCTCGATCCTGCTAAAAAATGGAGTCGAACACGACGAATTTAACAATAGCCTTCTATCAAACCAACACCACAATGACTCTTATGACAATACAACTTCATCAAAGTATACTCTCCCACATGCCAACATTCAATATTGCATTTACTTCATCCACCACCATCGTGCAATGACAGGGAACATTGGGCCTCGCATGAACAAATGCTTGCCATTCGCATTTCTTGTATCCAACACACCATTCTCGGGCACCACCAACCCACATAATTACAAATGCCCACGTCACCACACCCAAAAAAATGGTGGCCTCCCTACCACCCGACAAACCCCTCTTGCCAGCAACTCGAATTTGCGACTGGGCTGATGAAAAAATCCTGATAGAAACTTAAAAAAAAATAGCCTATTGGCTAATAACAATATAATATTAAAATAATAATATTATTATAATAGTTTTAATATTAATGAGATAAATACATTAATTAAATTATTTTTCTATGTATAAAATAATACTAATGTTAATTATAAGATAATATTGTTATTGAACTGTAGATTTTTGGGACTAGGAATGCTAGATCTCTTTTGCTCAATTAGGGTCTCTCACCTAATGGAAAGAGATAGATCCCACACCCAAAATCTAGGTGGGTTCACTCAATATAAGATATGTATGATGAAATTATGTCTAAATGCAATGGTTTAGACGTAGCTAATTGAAAGATTAATTGATTAAGTATGCAAAACCTAAGAAATGTGACTTGTTTGGAAATACATTGTGTTATGCACAAATGAACTAGAGTTGAATGCAAAACTAAACATAATTGAACCAAACTGAAGGTGTGCACCTAGAATGTGGATGAAGACTGGAAAAAGATTCTGGAATGCTATTGATGTTGATTTTTCAGGCTTGGTGGGACTCATTCACCATTCTGGGTGAATCAGTCCTAGTTATGCAAAACTGAGCCAAAACCTGTTTCTGACAAAAGGGTATCTAAAAATGTAGAAAACTCAAAATTGACCTAGAAGTGGGACTCATTTTCCATTGATGGAAAATGAGTCCACTTTTGAAGTTTTGAATTTTCAAAAGTGGAATTTGGAGCTCTTGGTCTACACTTTGATTCTGTACAGGTGTTCACTTCTGAAACTCTGATTTATAGTTCTAAAAGTGACTTTTGTTGATATTTTGATTTGTTGAATGAATAGAAGAGTTGAGAAACCTTGCAACTTGATCTTCAATGATTTCCAAGCTTCCAAGAGTCTTAAATCTACAAAAACACAAGACAAGAAGAAGAGATGTTGAATGCTAGGGCATGGGAGTTTGCCTTGGTCAAACCCATTTTAGGTAATTAAATCAAAATGATGTAAGAATGGAATGAAACATGCAATAATGGAATTGATTACCTTTCCATGATGTTTGATCTTGAAAGTTTGCAACAAAACATGAAGAGTCTACCCTTGAATGTCTAAAAATTGATGTCTTGGTGACTTGAAATGAAGAAACCCTAAGTTGTTGGACTTGAGATGGAAGAATGGTTGATGAATGAATGATAAGAGATAATCTAGAGATGTGAATTAGGGTTAAAAGACTTATATTTATAGGAATTTCACCTTATTATCCCAAAAATTGGATCCCTAAGGCTGACATGAAAGAATATTAAAATTGAATTTGACTTTTTTCTCTCTCAAAGGCCAAAATTGAGCCAAATCAGACTCATTCACCACCCATGGTGAATGGGTCCCACCTGTATGGGATTTATTCACTGTGCATAGTGAATGGGTCCTATAGGGGCCATTTTGATAGCTATGATGCCAAGAGATAAAGAAATAAGGTTTAGATTGCAACTTTGTTAGATATTTGATCAATTTAAGCCTCGAGATACACAATATGGGTTAATAGGGGCCTATAAGTGATGATGTAAAGGTCAATTAGGTCTTGGGACACAAAATTCAAAGTGAAAGTATGATTAACTACACGTTACAACACTAAAATGAGGTCCACATAGCCTAGAAAGGTACAAGAACCAATGTGAATGTGCAAGACACATTACAACAATAGTTTAACATTGGTGTGATAATGTTATTAAACACATTTTATAATGTTGAATTAGGGAGAAACGGGTTCATTAAGTCTAGAAAAGTGTGAAAGTCCTTTACAACACTTTACAACACCTTTACAAGACATCATTAAATGCATTTGAAAGGGTCCAAGACCTAGTGTGGATGTGAAAAACACCTCACAACACCAAATCAAGGTCTTATTAAGTCCAATTTATCATGAATTATTCCCATGTCAAGAAAGAGACCCTTTTTTCTACAGTGCAGTTATAATATAATAATTTAATATAATACCAAATAAGATTTAACATATATTTTAATTGGTTATATTAAATTATCATAATATATTTCTCATCATACTTTTTTGTTTTATTAGTTATTATTCAAATTAAAAATTTAGAAACTAAAATTTAATTTTTGTCAAAATGCATAACATTAATTCATTTTAAAGATATGAACATTTCAATATTTAAATTAAATTTATAGAAACAATTTTTAGAATATTTTAATATTTCTAGATTAGATATTTAAATATTTTTATTTTATATTAATGTTTGAGTTATGGTTAAGATTATGGTTTAGAGTTTATTATTTGTGTTAGGGTTAGGTTAGGCTTAGAGTTAGAGTTAGGGTTATGAGAAACATGGTTAGGTTTAGAGTTACACTTATGGTGCGGATTAGAGATGGGTTTAGGGTTAGGCTTTTCGTTTACAATTAGGGTTGTAGTTAGGATTAGGCTTAGAACTATGGTTTATGGTTGGGGTTAGGGAAATGTTAGGGTTACAATTATGCTTAACAATTTAGGGTTTAAAGTTAGGTTTATAGCTATGATTAATCTTACGATTATGTTTACTATTAGAGATAGGTTTAGGGTTAGGATAATGGTTTAGGATTTATTGTTAGGGTTAGATTTATGGCTAGGGTTATGGTAAGGGCCAAGGATAGAGTTCTAGGGTAAGGTCATGTAAAGAACTAATTAACAAAACTATAATGCTATAATTAACAAAAAAAACGTATTTAATATTTTTCAAACCTACAAAATTATAATTACAATACTATAAAGACAAGTAGTAAATACTATGCGTCACTTGTTACTATTAATTATCATTTTTTATTTAAATTTTATGGTGCAGGAGCACACATGGGTGGAAAAGAAATCAACACCATCAAAAAAATTGATTGGTTTGAGTTTTTTCAATTTCAGTTTTCCTCCATGCCTAAACATCTTAAATTTCACCTCTTTATTGTAACACAAGTTGAAACCAATATGTAATTAGCTAGTGTAAAGCGAAATATCCATTTCTTTTGCTAGCATCAAAATTAGATGGAAGGGCTTAGACATTCACTTATGGATTGGAAAACCTTGCTACGTTTAGGACATTTCTATGAGGCCTAAAACGCCAAAAGGGGAATAAAGAAACCAATGTAATTGAAGTAAAAAATAATGTTTTCGCTCTTGATCAACACCCAAAGATGAAGAGTCTTCTATGCAGTGAGGAGAAGGTGAGGGGATGCACGCTACCCACGCAATAGCCCCACATGCATTGGAGGAGAAGGTAGAGGGGTGTGGAGGAAGAAACAAGGGTCACTCCAAAAAAGAGAAAGTGAAAAAGAGAAAAACTATAGATAGGAGAAAGGAGGAGGATGGATGGCCTCAAGGTGAACTAATTTTGCAAAATGGAAGATTAGTCATGGGGAGGTGGTAAAAAATGTGGAAGCAATAGGCCATGAGTGGGAAGAAAAGGCTTGCAAGTTGCTAAGGAACAAGCCACGCCTGAAGGAAAGAGGCATTGTATCTAATCCAACACATAGATTCTCAGTGCAACTTGCATTAGGGCAAGAAAGGTGGGAGGGATACAAGTTAATCTCCAATGGGAAGAGGAAGGTCATTGTCCAAGGAGGGAGGAATTCATTTTTCTATTGCTTAGTTTTTGAATGTAGATAGAGTAAAACTATAATGGTTTGTTAGTCTAATGTTAAGAAATCAATAATTGTATAGTTTCAATGGAATACAGATGAGCACAAATTATTAGTTAATCAATTGAATCCCAAGATTTTTCTTCTTTGATTAAATTGATGAATCTAGTTTTTATGTTAATAGCTCAATTTGTTAGTTGAATCATATTTAGAAGAATTGTGTTTTCGACATCAAACTACAATTAGTTAAAAGAATTGAAAAAGGGTGAAAGTATGTTGCATTATTTACATTGAGAAAATAAATTTTAAATTGGGACAGAGTGATTGTCAGAGCAGTTTTGTGTTCTAATTTGCATAGGGAATTTTGTTCTACATCAATTGGTATCAGAGCAGGTGATTTTAAGTGTGGAGAGTATCAACTAGGATCTGTGGGAGTGAGTAAAGGTAGTGCAGAGCTTGAAGGGATTGTTGTGGGTTGTTGGTAATAGGATGTCATTTAATTATATTCCTAAACATATTTCATGTATCTCCTAAGTCCTTGGAAATTGTTCCCCAACACTAGGACTAGAAATAGATTAAATTCAAATGAAATGAACATGTAAATAGACACTTGTAATTATTCCTAAATGATAAGAATATGTGGGGATGCCCAAGAAGAGCTCCTACAAAATAGGAGCATATGGGATGCCCACATGGAAGGTGGAACCCACCTTGCTTCAGTTCACTATTTTGAGGATAGATAACACTTCAGTAATACATGTTTAGATCCTACAAGTTAGGGATTGATATTTACATGAGTGGAGTTCAGTTTAGTTTAGTTCAGTTATGGTTCAGTTATCTTCAGTTGCATGTAGTTAGTTTGAGTTAAATACTAGTTCACTTTAGTTGACTTGAGTTGCATGATTAATGACTTAAGTTGCATGACAAGTAATAGGTGGATACATTCAGTTAAGTGGGGATGATCAATCATTTATAATGTTTGCATGAATTGGTGGAGAGATAAGTTTCAGTTAACTAAGATTGACTTGGACCCACTTAGGGTGCCCAAGTTGGTATCTTTGAGTTAATACCTTTTGCATGAGAAGACATTTACAAGGCTTAGTTAAGTGGGCCCATTCTTGGGTGCCAACTTTAAGGTGATGCTTGCAAGATATTTTTTTGACCAACGATCAATTAAGTGTTCAGTTTGGGGTGCCTAAATTGAGGAGACTGTGGTTTTGACTTCATGTTATATTGTGGAACTCTACTTGCACAATCTAGGCATAGATTTTTGAGAGGATCTTTATGCTCTTGTATTTGGTAACTCTTATTTGTTTGCATGCTCATTAATTGTCTATTTATTGAAGCAATTGCATTAGAGTTTTCATTAGGTTAGCAAGTTGAGCTTGTGCATGTGTGAGGGTTTGAAGTATGGCATGGGATGTGTGGATTCATGCTTGGTCACATGGAATGCATGGATAGCTTGTGCTGCAGGAAGTGTATGAGATTTTGTGTAGGTTATGAAGAAGTATTGTTGAAGGGAAGCATATCAATCAAGGATTGATACAATATTATTGCAATCTTGTTCAAAGGTTAAATAATACAAGCACTATTGATTCTAGTGGAGATTTTTTCTGAAAGGGTTCTGCACATATATGCTGTGTCACTTCTATCTTCTTGTCTCATTCTTGTACAATATTCTATCTCTTTCTACAATTGGTAAAATTAATCTAAATAGATTAATCATAAACAAAAAATTGTGACAAAGAACACTTAATTAAATCTATAGTCCCATAAATTTACAAGTTTTAAGCTACAATTTGAACTTCATTTTCAACATTTGGTACTAGAAGTAATGGTTGGGTAGAGTTTGGGATGCCTTTCTCTTAAAAGTGTGAAGTTTTTTGGCTATAGTGGGATATTTTACTATTGTGTTAATTGCAGATTTGTAAAAGAGGTTTGTTTTATCTTCTTGGTTTAGAGATTATGGTTTTCTTGACCTTTTGGGAGTTGTGTCGTTTACAACAAATTCTTTGATTATGTTGAGGGCATGGATGATCTTCATTTAGGAGATGTTTATCATGATGTCATGGATAGCTTGGTTACATGTTTCAGTGGGAGCTTTTGACAGTGATGGTTTGATGTTTATCTTATTTCCATGTATAGCTCGGTATCACAGCTCAGTGGGAGCTTTGGTAGGATATGGTTATCTTCATGTAATTTGAATAGGTTTTGGCATCTTGTTTCATGGAGGACCCTTAGAGTCTTTAGTAAAGGTGTTATTGTTCTTCCTTTGGAGAGCATGTAGCTCTCTCTTTGGTTTTGAGTATTAATCATTTGCTTGGAGCTTCATGGTTATGCAAGTTGCATTTGAAGTTGGCATGGATTGATTGGTGGGTCCTCACGGATACTAGAGAGACTTGGGTTACGCCAGATATTTCATATGTTAAGAGATATGTGTTGGAATGGTTACTTGTTATAAAAAAAATTCAATAGTAAAGACTGAGCAACCTACACCTGGAAATGGATGTGAGTCCATCATAGACCTGATGAGAAGGCTGTCTTTATTGAAAGCCTATATTGCTTGGTGTTGTATGCATAGGACAATCTTGTATCCCACTCTTGGTCTACTCGGTAGGTAAATGATCTAAGAGGTGTTTCCCGCTTGATTATTAGATGCATTATTTATATGTATCTTGTCTTCTCTTATGAATTAGTCTTGAAAATTGAGTTCTAAGGGATTATTGAGAAGTAGATGCATGATTTTATGTATTTACATTGTTCTCCTTGTAAACTTGAACTTGAGTTAGTTCTGAGGATTTGATTAGGAGAGGTACGAGAGATAGTTAGTGGCTTTGGGCATATTCCCTTTTGTTGTGAAAATGTTTGGCTAAGTTTGATCTACTTTTTCTGGGAGGTTTACATCTAAGTTCTGCCATGTTTCATTATGAGTTAAATGGTTAGATGTTGATATCCTTTTAGTTTGGGAGTGTTGAAGGATATCTTACTTTACATAGTTTGACACATGTTAGTGTGGTACAAGAACATGGTTTGATTTACAGGTTCTCTCTTTGTGGGCATATTTTCTACTTCTTGAAGGTTCTTGTGTTATGAGAGATGTATTTTGCATATCATTGTATGATTATTTGACACTATGATAGAGTAAGCCACATCCTCTATGTGAAGTGCTATAGGAGGAATTGTTAATGTTGTGATCTTGTTTTCATATTTGAAATTACCTGTGCAGTGGGAATTCCAGAAGGTATATGTGTTTTGTATGAGAGAGGCACCTCTCTTGGATTGGTTACACTTTACTACAGTGAGTTACTTAAGATGTTTTTTATCACATGTATATGTGTGTTATTACCTTGAAGTCTTATTTTGAAGGATGGTAGATATACAGGGACTTGTTTGCAGATTTGGGTTGTTATGTTGATAGCATGAAGTTCTATGTATGTTAGTTTGGTTATAGAGACTTGGGAAAGGTATTGATTGAGAAAGTTGACACTTTGATCAATGTTGCAAATAAGTTCTCTTGGTGTAGGAAGGCCATTGGCCTTGAGTCCTATACTTGATTTATACTAATGATTCCTTGTTTAGAATAATTGCAAAGTACAATGTCAAGTGGGAGAATGTTGGGAATAGGATGTTGGCCATTTAATTGCAATCTTAAACATATTTCATGTATCTCCTAAGTCCTTAGAAAGTGTTCCCAAACACTAGGACTAGAAAGAGATTAAATTCAAATGTTCAATGAACATGCAAATTGACATTTGTAATTATTCCTAAATGATAGGAACATGTGGGGATTCTGAAGAAGAGCTCCTACAAAATAGGAGCACATGGGGCACCCACATAGAAGGTGGAACCCACCTTGCTTCAGTTAACTATTTGGAGGATTGATAACACTTCAATAATGCACGTTTAGATCCTACAAGTTAGGGATTGATATTTACATGAGTGGAATTTAGTTTAGCTCAGTTCAAATAAGTTTAGTTCAGTTCAATTTAGTTATCATTCAGTTATCTTTAGTTGCATGTAGTTAGTTTGAGTTGAATGCTAGTTGACTTCAGTTGACTTGAGTTGAATGACTAATGACTTCATTTGCATGACATATAGCAGGTGGATACATTCAGTTAAGTGGGGACGATCAATCATGCATAATGTTTGAATGAATTGGTGGAGAGATATGTTTCAATTATCTAAGATTAACTTGGACCCACAGGTGATCCCACAATAGTGGTTTATAATTTTTGGCCAAACTAGACACTTCAATTATTATTTTTAACTAAATCTTCACATTCGGGAACCTATAGCGGCTAAAATGTGAGGAATTTGAAGATGATGCAAACTAGAGTCTCGTCACATTTTATCTCTAGATTCTAAAAATATTTTTTTCAAAATTTTTTGGAATTATATTGCACTTCTTTTTCCATCTCCCATGAAAATTGGTTTTTTTCAGAAAACAACATTTTTAAAAGTGACGCACAGTATAATGCATAACTTTTTTCAATGAAGGATAAAATTCTAATTCTTTCAAATTTTGATTTGTAACTTCGATATCTAGTGCTTCCACTTGGTTAGATAGTTTTTATTGAATATTTTTCTTTAATCAAGTTTTGAAGTCAAACCAATTACAATTCACATAGCGACCGCATAACGTAACATTTTTTCTATATATAATTTTTTTTTGTGTTGGATCAAGGACTTCAATATCCTAACTCTATATTTTTCATTTTTGATAATCGCTATTTTCCACATGTGTAGAACAAAGACCTTCATTTTCGATGAAAACCTATGTTTAATAATAAAACTAAAAAGCAAATACATAATAAAGTATATTAGTTGGATAGCTCGTTTGAAGGACTTTTGATTCGAGATGGTTTGACTCCTCCATTTTTTAATCCTCCAACTTGAGCTTCAACTTAAAAAATTAGGTCTTTGTGAACTTGTTTTAAAATCAAGGAAGGGGGTTCACTGGAACTAGGGGGGTTCTAGTGAACCCCTGGGGTTTGAGCAAACCAGGGTTCATTCGAACCCCCTTCAATATGCATTTTTCTTTTTTTTTTGGGTAGGAAATGTGGGCCTAGTAATTAATGGGTTTGCTCGAACACTAGTTCGGTCGAACCCCTTTTTGGTTCAGTCGAACTTGTAGGTTCATTCGAACCCCTAAAACCAATTTTTTTGCCATGGGATCATTTTTTCTCAGTTTTCCTTCCTCCATCAAATTGTAAACCACTATTGTGGCTTTACTTCCACCTTGGGTGCCCAAGTTGGCATCTTTGAGTTTACACCTTTTGCATGAGAAGATATTTACAAGGCTCAGTTAAGTGGGTCCATTCTTAGGCGCCAACTTTGAGGTGATGCTTGCAAGATATTTTCTTGACCAATGATCAATTAAGTGTTCAGTTTGGGGCACCTAAATTGAGGAGACTTTGGTTTTGACTTCATGTTACAGTGTGGAACTCTCCTTACACAATCTAGGCGTAGATTTTTGAGACAAGCTTTATGCTCTTGTAGTTGATAACTCTTATGAGTTTACATGCTCATTAATTGTCTATTTATTGCAGAAATTGCATTAGAGTTTGTAGTAGATTAAAAGGTTGAGCTTGTGTATGTGTGAGGGTTTGAAGTATGGGATGGGATGTGTGGATTCATGCTTGGTCACTTGGAATGCATGGATAGCTTGTGCTACAGGAAGTGTATGAGAGTTTTCTGCAGATTGTGAAGAAGGATTGTTGAAGGAAAGGAAGCATATCAATCAAGGATTGATACAATATTATTGTAATCTTGTTCTAAGGTTAAATAATGCAAGCACTATTGATTCTAGTGTATCTTTTTCCTAGAAGGGTTTCTTCACATATATGTTGTGTCACTTCTATCTTCTTGTCTCATTCTCCTACAATCTTCTATCTCTTTCTACAATTGGTAAAATTAATCTAAATAGATTAATCATATAGAAAGAATTTTGATAAAGAACACTTAATTAAATCTATAGTCTCATAGGTTTACAAGTTTTAAGCTACAATTTCAGGGTATGTGTAGGATCATGATGGGCCAAAAAGTCACAATATGATGTGTATGTGGTTGACGACTATTTTTTTACCCAAAATTGATGAAATGAAAAAGGTTTTTAAATGATATTTTCAGCTTTCCATGGTCGATATAAATTATGTTTTACTTTGAATTGAATAAGTAATTATTATTCATTTTCTATTCAAATTATGACTAAAATTTTGATTGATAGGTTGACTTAAAAACATCTATAGCTTTCAAATGATATCATATTTTTTGA
Source organism: Sequoia sempervirens (assembly GCA_007258455.2). Classification (NCBI taxonomy): domain Eukaryota; kingdom Viridiplantae; phylum Streptophyta; class Pinopsida; order Cupressales; family Cupressaceae; genus Sequoia; species Sequoia sempervirens. The sequence continues at coordinate 7,985 of VDFB02379637.1, read as the reverse complement.
ATCCAAAACATGCATCACATTCTATGCTTCGCATAATATAGGATTAAAAAAATAAAAATTTCATGAATTTTTGACCAAGTTAAGTTGTCAGACATACAAGTTTCTATATTTTTAAAAAGTTGTAATAAAAATTGATAATTAATTATTTACTTGGAAAAAAATTAAAAAATATGCATCACATCAGGGCATGAGTTCTCTACATATATCTAAAATATTATAAAAAAATATTATTTTATTGTGGTTAGGGTGTAGTACTTCTTCTTATTTTTTCCCTAAAATTTAAGTACCATTGCATTGAAATTTCAAATTTTCACCAAATAGATATATATATTTTTTCTAGAAAACCTAGTAGTTTAGAAACTACATTCAATTTGCTCTAGATTCTATTCTTACATATTTTTGAAATAATGTAGATAACTTATTCAAATTTTTACGTCAAGTTGCCTAACTTTGTTTTTTTCTAACTTTTGCCACTTAAGGGCTTGTTTTTTCCATGATGATCTTGCACATACTCTTCACCTTCATTTTCAACATTTGGTATCAGAGCTAATGGTTGGGTAGAGTTTGGGATGCCTTTCTCTAAAAAGTTTGAAGGTTTTTTGGCTGTAGTGGGAGCTTTTACTATTATGCTAATTGCAGATTTGTAAAAGAAGTGTGTTTTATCTTCATGGTTTAGAGATTATGGTTTTCTTGACCTTTTGGGAGCTATTTCGTTTACAACAAATTCTTTTATTGTGTTGAGGCCATGGATGATCTTCATCTAGGAGATGGTTATCACGATGTCATGGATAGCTTGGTTACATGTTTCAATGGGAGCTTTTGACAACAATGGTTTGATGTTTATCTTGTTTCCATGTATAGCTTGGTATCATAGTTTAGTGGGAGATTTGGTAGGATATGGTTATCTTCATGTAATTTGAATAGGTTTTTAACATATTGTTTAATGGAGGACCCTTAGAGTCTTTGGTAAATGTGTTATTGTTCCTCCTTTGGAGAGGATGTAGTTCTCTTTGGTTTTGAGTATTAATCATTTGCTTGGAGGTTCATGATTATGCAGGTTGCATTTGAAGTTGGCATAGATTGATTGGTGGGTGCTCATGGATACTAGAGAGACTTAGGTGAGGCCATATATTTCTTATGTTAAGAGATATGGGTTGGAATGGTTTCTTGTTATAAAAGATTTTCAACAGTAAAGACTAAGGAGCTTACACTTGGAAATGGATGTGAGTCCATCATAGACCTGATGAGAAGGTTGTCTTTATTGAAAATGTATATTGCTTGGTGTTGTATTCATAGGACAATCTTGTATCCCACTCTTGGTCTAATCGGTGGGTAAATGATCTAAGAGGTTTTACCTGCCTGATTGTTAGATGCATTATTTATATGTATCTTGTCTTCTCTTATGAATTAGTCTTGAAAATTGAGTTCTATGGGATTATTGAGAAGTAGATGCATGCTTTTATGTATTTACATTGTTCTCCTTGTAATCTTGAACTTGAGTTAGTTCTGAGGATTTGAGTAGGAGAGGTATGGGAGATAGTTAGTGACTTTGGGAATATTCCCTTTTGTTGTGGGAATGTTTGGCTAAGTTTGATCTACTTTCTCTGAGAGGTTTGCATCTAAGTTCTACCATGTTTCATTATGAGTTAAATGGTTAGATGTTGATATCCTTTCAGTTTGGGAATGTTGAAGGATATCTTACTTTACACAGTTTGGAAAATGTTAGTGTGGTATAAGAACATGGTTTGTTTTCTAGGTTCTCTCTTTGTGGGAATATTGTCTTCATGAAGGTTCTTGTGTTATGAGAAATGTATTTTGGATATTATTGTATGCTTCTTTGACACTATGATAGAGGAGTTAGCCACATCCTCTATGTGAAGTTCTATAGGACTTGTTAATTTTGTGATCTTGTTTTCAGATTTAAAACTTCCTGTGTAGTGGAAGTTCCAGAAGGTATATGTGTTATGTACATGAGAGGGGCACCTCTCTTGGATTGGTTACATTTTATTAGTACACTGAGTTACTTCAAGGGTTTTTTATTGCATGTCTATGTGTATCATTACCTTGACATCTTATTTTGCAGGATGGTGGCTATACAAGGACTTGTTTATAGATTTGGGTTGTTATGTTGATAGCATGAAGTTCTACCTATGATATTTTGGTTACAAAGACTTGGGAAATGTATTGATTGAGAAAGTTGACACTTTAACCAATGATGTAGATAAGTTCTCTTGGTGCAGGAAGGCCATTGGCCTTGAGTCCTATACTTGATTTATAATAATGATTCCTTGTTTAGAATAATTTCAAAGTATAATGTCAAGTGGGAGAATGTTGGGAATAGGATGTCCTAAACATATTTCATGTATCTCCTAAATCCTTGGAAAGTGTTCCCCAACACTAAGACTAGAAATAGATTAAATTCAAATGAAATGAACATGTAAATTGAAATTTGTAATTATTCCTAAATGATAGGAACATGTGGGAATGCCCAAGAAGACCTTGTACAAAATAGGAGCACATGGGGTGCCCACATGGAAGGTGGAACCCACCTTGCTGCTGTTAACTGTTTGGAGGATTGATAACACCTCAGTAATGCATGCTTAGATCCTACAAGTTAGGGATTAATATTTAAATGAATGGAGTTCAGTTCAGTTCAGTTATGGTTAGTTATCTTCAGTTGCATGTATTTAGTTTGAGTTGAATGCCTGTTGACTTCAGTTGACTTGAGTTGCACGACTAATGACTTTAGCTGCATGACAGATAATAGGTGGATACATTCAATTAAGTGGGGATGATCAATCATGCATAATGTTTGCATGAATTGGTGTGGAGATATGTTTCAATTAACTAAGATTGACTTGGACCCACCTTGGGTGCCCAAGTTGGCATCTTTGAGTTAACACCTTTTGCATGAGAAGATATTTACAAGGCTCAATTTTAAGTGGGCCCATTCTTGGGTGCAAATTTGAGGTGATGCTTGCAAGATATTTTCTTGACCAATGATTAGTTAAGTGTGTAGTTTGGGGGACCTAAATTGAGGAGACTTTGGTTTTGACTTCATGTTATAGTGTGAAACTCTACTTGCACAATCTAGGCGTAGATTTTTGAGAGGAGCTTTATGCTCTTGTATTTGATAACTTTTATGAGTTTACATGCTCATTAATTGTCTATTTATTACAAAAATTGCATCAAAGTTTGCAGTAGGTTAATAGGTTGAGCTTGTGCATGTGTGAGGGTTTCAAGCATGGCATGGGAGGTGTGGATTCATGCTTGGTCACATGGAATGAATGGATATTTTGTGTTGTAGGAAGTGTATGAGAATTTTGTGTTGGTTTTGAAGAAGGATTGTTGAAGGCAAGGAAGAATATCAATCAAGGATTGATACAGGATTATTATAATCTTTTTCTAAGGTTAAATAATACAAGCACTTTTGATTTTGGTGGAGTTTTTTCTTGAAAGGGTTTCTCCATGTATATTCTATGTCACTTCTATCTTCTTGTCTCATTCTTCTACAATCTTCTATCTCTTTATACAATAGGTAAAATTAATCTAAACAAATTAATTGTATACATAAAGAATTGTGATAAAGAACATTTAATTAAATCTAGAATCTCATAGGTTTACAAGTTTTAAGCTATAATTTCACCTTCATTTTCAACATGGGTGAGTTGTGAGTGAAGGCCCAAACAATTGAGAGATGAGAATGTTGATTGGAAAGGATGCTACCCTGAATACGAAGAAGAAGTGGAAGACCCAAACTAGAGGTTGTACCTGAAAGATTTTGTGACATGGTAATTGAAGATATCAAAAACTAGGGGGAAATAGGTACTGGAAATAAAAGGGAAAGAAGAGAAAGAGGAAGAAATTGGAGGTGAAGAACATGAAAGAGAAGAAGAAGAAGAAAAGGAGGATGTTACACCCCTAACTTTAACTATGTTCTACTTTTTACTTTGAAGTAATTAGTAGATAATTATGCATGTTTCAATGATTTGACGTTTAGTTAAAATGGCTAGAAAAATCAATGTTTTCATGAGTGATGTTTATTTGACTAAAATTTGACATGTGTTTAAAAGTTGTCAAGATGTGATGATCTCATGAGGATTATGAAAATGATTACTGAAACACTAATATTGTGTTGTTGATTGCAAGTTGCATTTAGGAAATAGGTTTCCGACCTCCGAGAAAGGGAGGGAGAGCATCATCAGAGAGAAGGGAATAGATACAAGGAATAGAACAACTTGTCACCGTCTTAAGTTTATTCTAGTTGCTTAACATCAACCTAGTCGCTTTGGGGATAGTGACGTTGTCAAGGTTGAACATTAGTTGTTTTGCGACTGAGACAATTTTCTATCGAACACATTGCTTCTTATGTCATAAACGAGTTTATGTTGTGACCTCAATTGTGAAGCCATTTTGATGATCATCCTTGAGTTTGTTTTAAGGAGTGATTACGACATAAGATCAACATCATCGATCGTGTAAGATTGTATTACCAACTCTTAATTTCTAAATGATTGCCATCTATATATGTTCAATCTTTAAATGCTTTAACTTAATGACTCTCATTATGATAAATTACATATGGACGTTGATCATTTATGATCATCGTTGAATTCATTCATTTGACGAATACACTGGTTAGACGATGTAATGACCTATGTCGTCAATCTTTCCCATGATGTTAATATTTCTTAAAGTAATATTATGTTAAGATATATGTTGAAAATTGGAAACAACTACATATGCCAAGAGTTAAATGATAGGATCCAACTTTTATTTAAGAAGGGAAAATTGCTTTGATGAAAATTGTTCAACTCTTAGAATCTTTGGTGATGGCTTTAACTTTTATGTTTATAGGAATTGCATAGTTTATATTCCTTATGCAGATCCCTTAGGTCACGACATAACATTATGAGGTGACAGTTCTATATATATATATATAGTTAATATCATATTGCTAATATCAGTGAAATCTCAATGCTTATCAGCTTGTAACCATGATGGCATGATCATCAATTGCTCATTGTCACTCGTTGAGTCACCCACACATGCTCGAGTATTGTTGCAACCGCCAGTAGTTTCCGTTAGCTATCAGTCAAGAAACGGTTACATAGGAGTGGAGGCTTCAGGAAATTTGATAGTTTTTAACTATCATGGAACGGTGTGGACGGGATATACATCATTTATAATATGTGAATAGACGAGCTTATGAAGGGGAATTCAGTTATTTAGTTATTGTAACGGTTATGTGTTGGGGAGGAGAGGGAGTTATGCTGGGGGATTCAAAGACATCACTCTCTCACTCCAAGCGGTTACCGGGGGAAATACAATGATGCAACCACTTTTCGGTGAGGGGTCTCTATTAGTGGAACAAGGGAAGGGTGGTCATTGGAAAAGGATCTCTTTGCCAGCATAAGGGATACAAATTTGGGGACAAAAGACTGGGAGCAAGACTATAGTCATGGAATGGGGATTACTCTCACTCTCAAAAGACGGTGCTTAGGTAGTGTAAGAATGATATTCTTATTTACACTATGGGGTATGATTTTCTTAATAATGAACTCCCTCGTCATTTGTATATCACTCGTAACCTTTGTTTTTTTTAACCATTTTAGTGGTACATTTTACTTGCTATATACTTTGGTAATAGCTCGAAGCTATGGAGACCAAGCTGGCAAACCTTTGAAGAAATATTCTTTGTTTGGAGGCTCGAAGCGTTACAGCTGAGCCATATTACAATGGTTGTTTTCCATATGCTTATGCTCGAGGCCAATGGCCGAGCTACATTATAACATAATTTTATCTATGTTAAAGCTTAAGGCCAACAACCGAGTGGTTTTTTCCTTTCTGCCTTTTTGCTTTTACCCTTGGCTCATGGCCATGAAAACCGAGCGTAAAATATTGAAATTCATACTATGTCATGTCTCAAGACCTTCACAACTGAGCCCATGTGTAAATTGTAGTATTTTTCTATCAACTATGACATGGTCTACATTAAATGACAACGGTCATTATGACTGTGTTGATGGTCGATATGGCTTTAACCCAAAACTGTGCTTAAAGCACTCAAACCAGATGAGGGCTCAACTTATATAAAGGGAGTATGTGATGCAATAAGGGTATTTAGAATACCATGACCATGCTTGTTAACTTGGCTAAGAAGGTGGTATGATCATTTCAGAACATAGTTATTATTACAAGTTTGGATTAGTGTGTATCTTCTTATGAATGAACATTCTAAGATAGTGCTTAACACTAAAAGCTCACACGGGTAAATCTAAGTTGTCAACCATTATTAACTAATCTTTAGTCTAAGGCATGGTATGCCTAGTAAGTCAAGATTTGACTCTTACTTTCAAGATTGATAAAACTGAACTTGTGAACCATAAAGGACCTTGGGTGGTGATTATGGTCATTTTTGTAATAAGTTAAAAAGTGGAATGAGGTGACAAGGAGTCACAATTTCCTATTCCTATAGTAACCCAATGATTGAAACAAAACCAAGATTGGGCATCACTAGAATGATTTATCTCAAGGTGGGACATAAGGAGAGATTCGTAACTCAATTCAATATGATGGTGGCAAACTATTAAGATTGATAAAGGTTTAAGTGATAAAGGAAGTTATATATGAGTTCATAACTTAACCTAGGTTGAAAGTTAGTAGACTCAAATAGACCAAGGGGTTGAAGATAGATTATTATCTTTTAAAAATCAAACCTTTAAAGGGTTGAAAGATTGACTTAGATAAAGACTAGTGATAGGAAATACTAGTATTCTTTGAGATATTATATTGGTAAGGAAATACCTTGAATACTATGTTTATTCATGTATGTAAAATGTGAATTTAAACAATGTCAAGCGGTCTAGGGAAGACTAGAAGCATTTTGTTCTGATGATTAATTGCACTTATGTCATTACCTTTGGAAAAATAAGGATGTTTGATATTTCCATGTATTGGGTTAGGGAAGCTAAACCCTAGAATTGAAACAAGAAGGATATAGGAAATATACAACTCTTATAGCAGTTATGACATTATATATATATATATATATATACTATTTGACAGTGAAGGGTTGAGAAAACCATTGAACAAGACATGAAGTCTTTATATCACCTTAAGAGATTCTATGATAATGTCAACACTTGATTTAACAAATCAAAGATGTTGGGTATTGAATCTAGATAGTAAATGATAGGAAGTCATAATCCCTAGATATTGCAAGAATGCAACAAGGGACTTTAAAAGGTTGAAATGCCTAAATATTTACATTACATGTATATCCTAGATAAGGATTAGTTCTACGTCGGATTGGCTAGAATGGTTTTCTTTATAGACTAGTTGTGTCCAGAGTACCAATAGATTAATTGAAACTTCAGATTGTGATAGTTCTAAGACGAGTTAGAGGTGTGTGTCTAGATGGCATGACCAATTAGAATGATCATACTTAGCTAGAAGGGATCTAGAGTTGTATGGTCGATTGAGTTATGTAGGACACATCACTAGGATTCAGATGGTGAAACATGACAACTCCTTATATCTATACCCTTCGTGAAGGGCCGAGCCGCTACCAGTTAGGTAGTGTGCGAGGGACCACTTGAGTCTGCGGTTGGAGGAAAAGCACTAGGATGATGCTCTCCCTCTATAGCAGAAGACTCACTGAGTCTTGTGAAGATCAACATCAACATTCCAGATGCAGTGAACTCCATGTTATGGTTTATGACAATAAACCTATGAGGTAAACTATTATTTATGCTAAGTATATCTTATGTGATATAAATGAATAGTGTAAGAAATTCTCTTGATTCTAGTTACAATTGCATGTGAATTCAAGTTTGAATTTATCTAGAAAAATTATACTTTATTCTTGTGCTTATACAAATGTTTTAATTTAAAAATAAAAAAAATCTCTTATGTTTACTAAGTTTATTTACCTTGTAGTAAATTCTTGAGATTACTTGTGTATTAAGAAGAGGGATGTTACA